>JAQFZF010000306.1:0-19021 GCA_034695365.1 Enchytraeus norvegicus
TGTAGAATTGTATTACTAAGTTACAAATCAGAAACATAGTCACTATATTTCATAGTGACTATGTTTCTGATTTGTAACTTAGTAATACAATTCTACAAAGAAGCTTAAGCTCCATTTGTTATTTATTTAATGAAACATAACTTCATATTTTTTGCACATTATTACGTACTAGCATTATATATAGTTAAATCCGAATACGTAAGTGCCATTTTTTTCTCTTATATCGTCGTCAGATGATGAAACGGACGTTAAACCCATATTAAATTACATGTATGTTATTATATTATGAAATACAACATGCGGCCAATGGTTAATGTGGTTATAGAATTGAGAGAAAAAACTTGAGCAGAAACTCCGTCGATCGGCTCTTCAAAGTACCTTACCTGACACAATGATCGTTCGGCATCGTTTGAAAGGGAAATAAAACCACTAAACTTTGTTATTTAGCACAGTCTGCTTGAGATAGCAAAGGGCATATTGTTTGGGCGCTAATTTGTAAAACAAGGAACTTAACCTGGACCCTGGACAACCGGCTTAAATCAGGTTTATTCTTATTCCTCTGGAAAAACTTAGTCTTCTCGAACTGAAAAGTTGGTCTATTTCGGACCTGGAATCCAGACTTAGTGAAAGAGGAAGTTTAGGGGAATCGTAAATTCTAGAAATAGTGCACACAAAGTGGTTAAGTTTTCGAAACAAAACTAAAAACATTATTACATTATTTCATTAAAAGATTATTTCATTTCAATTAAAACATTCTTTCAGAAAAATAATGTATAGGCCTGAAACTGTAACTTAAACTAAAGATATTTAAATTAACATTACATTTAATCTTTGTTGCTTTTATGATTTATGCCGTTGAAATTAACTGAATTCCTGTAATAGCTTTCAGAAATTCTTTGTGAAAAATCTGCATAATTTCATTTAGCACTACAGTGTCTTATAATAGTAACGAAGAAGTTCGTCTTTCAGCACTGTTTGATGGCTGTCCAGGTTTATTATTGTTGTTTTTATTAGTATTACCAGACTGATATCCTTTATTGTAAATTTGACGTCAATTTCATAATTTGGTGAAGACATCCAGAATAAATAATACTGAACCCTGTGTGTGAATTAAAACTATTAATTCAATTGATCACTGATGTATACTCAATTAAAATTTATATTCAACTAAAATTTAATGGACATGCAGGCTGTGCTATTGTATAAGAAGAGCTCTGAATCAAAACCTACTGAATCCATTCTTTCAAAAACGGCATATAATGTATTTTCTTGATTTTGTAAGACCCACAATAACAAGTGTTACTGATAAGAAGTGATGACAAGTTGCCTTCGTTGTTCCAACGTAAAAGTTCAAATTGTCAAAAGTACTGCAGGGGCTTCAGTTCCCCCAAGGTGGTGGAATCTTAAGTTCCCCTTCATCGAAGGTTCCATCAAGGTCTAATAATTCCCCATCCCCAAGGTTATGAAAAAATTCCCCAATATTCTGGAGGAACCCGTTCAATCCGTTGGAATCCTCATGTTTATGCTTAGAAGGCCCTGCAACGTAGGCCAGCTTACACCTAGCCTGCTGACTAGAAAGCTAGTATGTTCAAGTATTTTTATTTCATTTTATTTTTTCTTCTAATTCGTCTATTTTCGCATATGATTGACCGTACATGCTAGTTTCCTTGCTTAGTTGCTGTTTTTGTGTTTTTTGTTATTTTAATCAGTTCATGATTAATCGTACCTTTGCCTTTGTTGGTGCTTCAAGCGATCAACGTAGACACACGATTAGCCCATTCCATTTTCCATCTATTCATTTGAGATATACTAAAATTTGAAATAACAAAACTCTAAATAAAGCTATGATATCGCATGGCAATTCACTAGAATTTGAATTTCGTAAGAGACGATTAGATAAGGATTGTGATGGAGTTGCGATACATATTTGTAGGAAATCTAATGATGTGGTTCTTAGCAAGAGCGTCTTCATGGTCCATCTACAAATATCTGGAGGAGGGAGTTGGTTGAGGGGCCAATTCTATTTAATTAAACTGAAGACAACAACTCATTCTGAAGATGTTAGCGGTTTTTCCACTTTATATTGGGTGGGTGTACAGACTGGAAGTTCAAATGTTGTTGGAGACGTCCCTGATGTCGTTGGCAGATGATGAAATGGCCATTACATTAATGATCATTAGATTGGTCGGACATTAGATTGATTGATTGAAAAGCAAAAGTTAACAGCCTATGTTAATTGGTCATGAGAAATGATCGAGAGTTCTAAAATAAAACCTGGAAGGAGGGGGGCAGGGGAGTGGGCACGGATCACCGGATGTTGTTAAGACATTGGTTGTTAGAACATATTATAAGATTAGAGTTCCGCTGAAGAATGGGATTAATTAGAACAACCGCGCTCCAGGTGGAACATTTAATTGCTGCCAAGATGTCATGTGTGAATGAACCGACACAGATGTCAAATTAGATTTATAAACACGAATGGATAAAGTATCTAAACGTTAGTGCAAAGATTTGAAGTACATGTTGAGTGCTATTACAAATCTAACATACATTGGAGCAAGATTGGCAGTTTAACTTAATTTCATAATAAGATAAATTAAACAATATTTTTAGCCATTATGATTTTCTAATATCTGAAAATGGTCACAAACTCTACGCTTCACTGTTTGCTAAAGTGAATAGGCCTACAATCTTGAAATCAATAACAATACTTTCTGAAAATCTCATATATCTAGTCTACATTAATTATTGTGTTCTATATAAAATGTAGGACTGAATAATTAGGCAATATAACATAATCGTCATGATTATTATGTGAAGCAATTTTTAATTAATGTATGATCTTTTTCGTCTTGAATTGTAGATAATAATAATTTCTATACGCTGAAACTGTGTGAGAATTCAAGACAAAATCGATATTTAGAGCTGTCTATTTTCGGGTTTCATTTTCAAGCACTTCAGCAGATACAGTCTAATTTTATATGCAACTTTTAATTACAAATAATTATCTCAAGAGCTTCGTAGTATAATAACACTCACGGTGGAATTAAAGACCAATTATTAATCCAGGATTGTTTGCATGAGGTTTGATACACTTGTGGTACAGTAATCACATGGTTGTGAAGAATCTCTGGTACATCATTGATATATGTAAGTGTTACACGGAAGCACTTCGCAGAAGCCACGTGAATATTTTAGAAAAAAGTCTGGTTGCTATATATCCTATATGCAATACAGTAGCCCATATAATCGAAAGAAACGAAAAGGTCTATGCTCTCTGCATCAGGCTCATGCATTCTGTTTTGATTTAATGAATTATGTCTGGACAGGCTAGGTTATCCATTGTGGCAATACATCGGCCTGTGCATCATGACATCGCGGGTTCAATGCCCAGTTTAGAGACTTTTGGGTTGTCAGCCTGAGTTTGCAGCCGTTAGAAGCTGCACTAGGCCTAATCTCGATTGCTGTAATGGCAGCAGTCGGTGTACATTTACCAAGACACGCTAGGGCGATTGCAACTGACTAGCCGAATTTGGAAATGAATCCCAGCTTTCTGATTCTCTGGCGAGAACACCAGCAAGAAAGAAGTAATATTTGTTCATTAGCGATTCCAGTAATAATTATTATCAATAAATTAATTTTTATCGATTGAATATCCTATGAGACCGAAAACTACTAGGACTAGGTTATCCAACCGGGACAATTGCACAATATCACATGCAGTGTATCTTGACAAAGTGACACTAACTCCTGCTTGATTGATGCTTAGATTATGCAACGCGAAATGCTAAATGTCAACCAACTATAGCCTACATTTTAACCAATTGGGTCCACTTGACACAACTTATTGATGTTGGAAAGAGATTGCTTGAATGCCTGACGGTGTAATGATAAATGAATTGGATAGACAGATTGAGAAAGAGAAAGGTAATTCTTTAAGCACAGGATAACGAGGTGTAAACCGGTTTAAAGGCTAACGTCCTAGACAATCGGCTTATATAAATGCTTCATGAAACCGTGAATACGGATTATAACCGTTTCTAAAATGCTAGGGCATGCTGGCATGGCCCAATAGGACTGAAACCGATTGAATTAGCTATTAGAATTGTTAGAACGGTGAATTTAGAATTGTTAGTAACGATCACAGACAGGCAGGCTATGATTAATAAATAATTATCCGTGTATATAATATAGGATACAATATTAAATAGGTTGCCAGTCTAAAAATAATTGACAGATTTTTAGGTAAGTACTTATAACTTCTAGTTCTAAAGCTAAACACATTTTTTCAATCAGCAAAATTGATTTATTAATAATGTAATTTAAATATAATTTTAGCGTGGTTTTCATTGATTTAGAAAAGAACTATTTTTAATTTAAAGAGAATTATTATCATTGAATCATTGAACTGTCAGCTATAACAATAATGATGAAATATATGGATGTGAAGTAATGACATTACTTCACTATTACAGTTACAGAAGTGTTATTAGAAACTAATGTCTTTGTCATAAAATTATTATTAAAAAATGACAGACTGCATGGCTCACTGGCTCATATTTAGATTAATTGATATAATTTTATAGTTACCATATGAAGATTGAATAAAGACGTTAACATTTTGATAGATTCAAACTTAGAATTACTTAAATTGTATTTTCAGATCTCTTGTGTGTCTAGGTGTAAAACAATTAACATTATGGATGTGTACAGAATATCATTTTATCTAATAATTTTATACGAATTCATAAATGCTGATACGACTCCAGAAGCCACACCGGTTGCGAGAACTAAACCAAGACGTCGGGGAGATCGTCGTAATCCACGAAGAGTTCAAAACAGCACAGACCTTAGAAGACACTCCTTGCGCACCGGAACTACCGATGACGATCAGGGGATAACCCCGGGAAACTATTCAGATCGCGAAAATAAGATAGATGAATTTACATCTGACTCAAATACTAATACATCTATGACAATATCTAGTAACTGCACTGATGTAAATAACTGTCAGCCATTCTGTCCAACCCATGAGTGTACCTGTAGGACTCCCCATGGTTCCAGTGAAGTAGCAATGAAGTGTACGGTAATGATGAGGACTCTTCCATATTTCCGTCTCGTACAAGTGACCTTCGCCAGTGTTATTGTCTCTAGGTTAAATATCAGTCACGTGTCAGCTGGGTCGTTCAGAAACATCAGAACCAAGGCTTTGGATCTCTCCGGGAATGAACTTTCCAGGAATGGAGTGGAAGGCGGGGCTTTCCGTGGCCTGGAAGTCATCTTAAAGGTAAATGCTAGCTCAATTCTTGTAGATTAGCTCTAGACTGCCACAACGGTTATGGCGCTGCATTGTTACTTTACTTTTTATTGTCAATATAGCGCTACTGTAGAATTTTACTAAGATTAGGGTTTTATATATTTATATTACATATACTTATTATTATTATTATCGGTTACACTTTCTACAATTATCTTAAATTCTTAAGAGTCTTTGGAACAGATAGTTAAATTCTAGAATTAAGTATTGGCTTATTCTATTGAATAGTTGATTTATTGATTTGTCAAAGGTTAAATCACCACTCTTTAATAAATCACAAATAATAATAATGCTTATTATAATTATAATAAAGGTTCAAAGATCCGTTTCCTCATCCAAGATTATGTCAGGAAAGTCGAACGATACCATTGAATCGTACGGCAGACCCGTGCTTAACTTCGCATCTACAAATTGCTTCCAATTAATCAACCCACTAAGCTGCGGGTTGATGTCCCAGGTACATATCCGAGAAAACCGAGACTTTACACTCTGATTGACTCTTTCGGGAATCGAACCCCGGATTTAGATTCTAAACCGATCGACCGGTCATTTTACTTTAACCATTGAATCAGGGAGATATGCGAAGAAAACATTGCATTTTTAAAATCCTGCTCTATATGATATTTATCAGGTCAAGTCTAGTCTGATTCTCTCACAACAAACCATTAAAATATCTTATCATTATTTGGCAATAACTCTATTGACCTCTGGTCATTATAAAAAATGTACACTCGAGACTCTCTCTTACAATTAAACTTTTAAGATTAAATAGGTTACAGATCCCTGGGAATCGTGAGCCTCTGTTTTTGTTGTGGACGTACATTCGTACAATGTAATGAAACAATTGTCCATCGAATAGATAAAGAAATCGAAATGTTCTCAACATTAAATTTTGTTGCTTCTCATTTGTTAAAGAACTAAGCTCGTTTCTTGCAATTTCCCACTTGATTCTCTCAAAATAGCATTATTGCAAATTTAATTTATCTCAATTCATTCTAGTCAACATACTTAAGGTTATAATTGAATAGAGTACTGAATATTATTTATTCTTATATTTTACGACTCTCACTTGTTTAGGATAATTGCTTTTAATATGAAATCGTTTTTTCTGAGTACCACACGAAATTTCGGAACGTTTTCTACAATCATTAATTTTACATAAGAGAATAACATTGGGTTAGGAAAGTGAATGAGTTAGGGCTTATATGAGATGGACCGACCTTTAGGCAGTGCACTGAGAGGGCGAGAGAGAGAAAGCGTAATTTTATTAGACTCTGTATGCACACTGCAGTTGCACACATTGCACAGTATACAATGAACACAAGAGAGGCGCCACGATTTTTGAAATTGGGGGGACAAAAAGGAGAAAAAGAGTTTATAACGTGCAATCTAATGGGAAAATATGCAAAAAGTTTCACAAATTTCCCCAAAGTGTGAAACATCCCCCCCCCCCAGCTACTTAGATGGCGCCGCCCTTGAATGAACATCGGACTGTGATAGCGTCTGCTGTTCCTTGTTTTTTAGCCTACTTCCAATGTTTTAGAATTTCTCTCAGTAATTTTAATCAGTAAGTTTACTTTTGTGAATTGTTATGGATTACAATGTTATAATGAATTTAAATAATTTGATTGATTGATTGATTCCTGCAGGTTCTATCACTTAGCGATTGCGGATTACGCAGAGTCCCCTCAGCAGTCTCTCATCTAACTCAACTCAGTGTGTTACACTTGGATGGAAACAGACTACACAACCTCAAACGATTTGCTTTCGCCGCGAACGGCAAACTACGAGAATTAAATTTACATCGTAACAAGTTGAAGCAGCTCGATCCAGAATGTTTCACTGGACTTCATCAGTTGAGAGAATTAAGGCTTTCACATAATAAACTTTGCCAGATAGATGCTCAACTTTTTGAGCCACTGGATCGGCTGACGACCCTGGACCTATCGCACAACTTTATTTACAGTCTTGGAGAGGGAACTTTTGAATCTTTGAAGTCCCTGCAATGGCTGGTGTTGCGATCAAATCTGATTTATGTTGTGAATAGGAATGTATTCAGCGGACTAGATGGTAACTAGCAAGGATTTATTAACATCTATGAAAAAATTACAAATGTATAATATTGAAAAGAATAATATATATATATATATGATAAAAAATATAATAATATAGTATAATAAATGAATGTTCGTATGCAAAAGCGGACCAACGACCAAAATCAATAATTTTTGCTAGTCGCAAAATATTTTCAGAACCATAAACTGACAGAATATAATTTTTGGCCAGTATTGTAGAACACCATTATATCTATTAAATACTAAAAAAGTATTTTCAATATCATGAAAACAAATCAGAAACGTTGCTGAAATAAACACAATTTTTACGATATTTCTGATGGTCTTTAGTCTACTTTTGCATACGACCATCCAAATATTTGATCAATTCCCTCTATTATGGGATCGAAACATTATACTGTACAATTATACTAAGTTTTCTGCTATTAAATAATAATATATTCTATCATTGCAACAATCCGATTAGATGCTTGTTTGATAAGAAATAAATTTTACATCTACATGTATATTTATATTTGTAGTTAATTGTAAAAGTTTTGCTTTGTCTATAGGTCTCAGCAACCTCCAGTTGGATCACAATCCTCTACTACATTTGGATGGGGACGCTTTTGTGGAGATCAGGAAACTGAAAGTTCTCTCACTGGACATTTCTAACAATACAACGATAAGTGGCGACACCTTGCGAGGATTCGGTAGACTGCAGACTCTTTCCTTTGGCACAGTTTCATCCACAGCTCTTCCACCTGGATTGTTTGAGAATATGAAGTACCTCAGTCATCTGTCTGTGCAGGATTCAACCGGATTTAATGGATTCTCTCTGGATCTGTTTAAACCAGGTTATTTAATTAACGAATTCTACCTTTGACGGTTCCATTTGCGAATGCAATCTTACACGTCACTGATTGACTGATGATTGAGGATTTACGTCATCAATGACGTAAAGTCGGCTTTATACCTTTTTAATTGACAGTGTGGGACTGCAAGTATTGAAAGTTTCTTTTAGATTTACCAGAATTAAAGGAGTTACCGTTTGAAAAAGTCGTCTCAGCCACAGTCAACCTATATGTTACATAATGACAGACATATTTAAATTAGACCTAAACATGTACACTGATAAATAACTACAGTGTACTGGTCATTGTATTTGTAGTTATTACGCTTGTATGAATTATAAATAATTCATAGAAGTCCCTGACATCGTCTTCGGGTGTGGAAATCCGTCAAATCCTCATTGAATTGTATTGTATCTATGTTCAACAGGAATGAATTTCAGTCAGCTGAGCATAGTTGCTGGAGCCATACCACAGTGTAGGTGTGCCACCCGGTGGATCAGCGATCTGGTAGAGAGGGGAGCCACGGTCAGTGGCTCCTGTGGTCAGAGTCAGCTTGTTACATGTTCTCTCACATTTCAATAGTCCATTACAACTCTTGTGGTCGATTTCTGAACTTCATGGTCTGTTGCTAGGCCTGTATAGCAACAGACCGGAAGAGTAAAGAATTTTACAGTGGAGTAGATAGGAAATTAACGAGAACCATAGGTTTGAAAACCATGACCTGAATTTCAGAAATTGTCTAGCGGAGCACTAGGTAGATTTACTCCTATCGCTTACTGTGTCGAAATAATAGTCGTAACAATATGTTTATAGTCAACCATTTTGGCGTAAAATGTAAGTAGCCTTCAGAGAAGCAATGCTATTTTTTGACTCAGGATAATGCAACTGTTTATTTTCTCCATCGTTATCAACATATAAACTATGCAATAACCTCAGCGCAAACTCATTTCAAATTCTGTCAAGAAATGAGAATTTATGAAATTAACACTGTGATATAAAAATTTGCAAATTAAAAAATTGAATTGACACTAGCAAAATTCTGATAACCTTAGCACATTTAGAAAAATGCTTAATATAGACGTGTATGGTGCCATCAGGGTCGTAGAAAAATATTGTTAAACGGTTTGTCGGATATTATAAAGTGTGTAAAATTTCTGATATCATCCATGGAAAAGGGAATGAACTTTAGATGCTTGCAAAAAGCGTCACACAAAATATATATATAGATCAGGTCTGATATATACACTAGTCAAACATACAATTAATAGATAAAGAAATTTATTTTATACTAATTAAGCCATAAACTGATTCGAGTTTTAAATGTTGAATAGATAATATTTTAGAGTTATGGTTTTCTCCAACAAAATATATCTATCATTAAATGTTATTAATACATGTATTTGACGGCTGCCCTTATGAATAAGCCCAAACACGTAATATTGCTATACATGAATTATTGTGCTTGGTGCACTGTTTTGACAAGCTCTGTGACACACTATTTGACAAGTTCTTTGTCAAACTGTGTGAAAAACTCGGTGACAAACTTAATTGTAGTCGAAAATGCATGCGGTTCTAACAGTTTAACTTCTGCTATTTTTACGCAAAGGCTGCTCTTTGTTTTTATAATTATTTATTATTCCTAATGCTAAAGGGTAAGCATCAATGCTGACATTGTTAAAGCATAGCTTATGTTATATTGTTCAGTTAATTGCAATTAATTTTCAAATAGGCTTGACTCTATGAGCCAACCTGTGCACTCAATAGTTAATATCAATTTCTCTGTGTTCAATTTCATGATAAGACAATTATTCTATAGAACTTTGTTTGATTAGTAAGCCTACCAGGCAAAAATCAATGTTAGTAAATTATTCAAAGCATAATTAAATTATATATTATGGAAAATTTGAAGTACAAAATTGTGACAAATTATTTGCATTGAGTATTAGATATACGGAATAAATTTATTTTAAAGCTCAAATTAAGACTGAACCAATGGCAAATCTGTTGAGTGTCCGACTCGGGTTCCGTTGGTTCACGGTCCGAATCCCAGGGCTCGCCAGTCACTGATGTAGCCGTTTTGTAGCGAAACTGGCATTAAATTTGGCCTTAGCATTTAAGAATTTTAAAATTTATTTTATACTTGTAAAATTGTAAAACTGTAAAGCTAAGTTTAAAGTCTGTTTCCGTACCGAGGGATACTGTCAGAGTCGGATGATGATATTGTTAAACAATAGCATCACACTTATTTCGTTTCTTCGACGGTTGAAGTAAATTAGCAAAGGAATGTTAGCTTAAAAATATTAAATTTTGAGCTTATAAGCATTGCATATATCACTTTCGCTTGAGGCGAACACTTTATCAATGCGCCAGCCCGCCCCCCCCCCCAACTTTGGCCTGGAACTAAGTACAATTTAATAGACAATTGAGAATTATCATAATTATTATTATTGTAGATAGAATTCTTCTCAGCTAGAGTTCTAATCTGGTAGTGCAATAGGATTCTATGATAGTATAAACTATTAAGTAACAGATTTGGTTATAAATCCGACTCCTACTCCGCGGTCTAAAATAGACTGCAGGTCGCTGTGTGGAGTAAAGCTGTAATAAGCTTAACCCCAATCTTTGTGACGACAGTGCTCGAATGTGTTTGGGCCGTCTTGAAGAGAAGCCATGTGCTTCCGAACCTTGACGTTAAACACACTCAAACCTGCCTTGGTTATAAATTAGGAATGAATATAGGCATGGGGAATGGCGCCCCGCCCAATCAAGTTATACAGGTTCGTCTCTGACAGTATACTCGCGGTACGGAAACAGACGTTAAACTTAGCTTTACAGATTTTTTGCACCCATGCAATCTACGTCATAAAATACATTCAGGCCCGTGTCACGTGCTAAAATAAGTTTGTTAGTATTATTATTTATATGCAATGCACTTACATTTGGGTAACCCATAAGAGGCGTCATGCTTGGCCGGATGTTGTAGGCCTACTACACAAAAAGTCTACTGTGCGGCTGTGGGAGTAGGCCATTCAAAAGAGAGGCGAGGATTTGGGGGATGGGGGGGTAGTGCCACGTCCCCCGGCCTCTTGAATAATTTTTTTATTACAATATTTTAAATTCAAGACAAAATTTTGGACCCTTCCCCCTCCCCCTCGATTTAGTCTGAGTTTATCTTGGAGCCCTCACCTCCCTCGAAAATAAATTCATGTAAAATTTGGCCCCACCCTCAACAATTCCTAGGTCCGCCACTGCTTCAAGACGGCTGTATATTAGATTGTTAGCACGGTTAACATAGGTGCTATGTGTAGTACAGATTTTCAATGGCAGTATAGCTTTTCATATGTACATGTACCTATTTAAGAATAGCCATTGTAAATCTGGGAAGTTATCATTTCTACTGATTTTACTTGTATTTTAAAGTACCACATCAGCGCTGAAAAGCCTGTGGCTACTTGTCTGTTATTACCTGCTATGATTGCGTCTGTGCACTGTTTAAATTTGAAGTGTGTGTAAGACGATGAAATATTAAATAAATAAAATAAAAATCGGTACTTCATTGAAATTCTGTACTACATTGAGAATATAAGCGTACGGTTACTAGCTATGCCGTGTAGGCAGTCTGCAAGCCGAGAGTCATTGTCATTTCTTCTACATACGCAATCAGCGGCATATGTCTCATCGATTAAACGAACAAAAATGATTTTCGACTGATAATGATGCTAATTTATTTGTTCAGAGCGGATGTGATTTGCATAACTACACCATATTTTATAAGTGAGTACACTTTTAAGTTTGCCACTAAATCGTAAATAGCAGGCCGATCCTTGTACCATTTTCTATAAATGGGGAGCAACCAATTCTACCATACTCAGATAAATCTCATTAAGATATCTTTACAAACAAAAAAGTTATTGACATTTGAACGCGACAGGGATCCGAGACCAGTCTACCAGTATTGAATTATATGACGTCAGATCTGGCTTCGGTTAATTAAATTTTAATTTGTGAGCCTCATGTTCCTGTGAAACTTGTCAGGAATAGAGAACAACCAATTCTATCTCATGTCACCAAATTTCATTTGAATATCTTTAAAAATAAGAAGGTTATGGATATCCGAGATGACAGGGTTAGACAGGCATTGAAAGCAGCATGCTTAATTTAACATTGCATAACGTAATGAAACTGCCAAATTTGCCTCTACTGTCATACTCAGATATCAGTAACTTTCTTGTTTTAAAAGGTATCCAAATGAAATTTTGTGACATGAGATAGAATTGGTAGTTCTCTATTCATGGCAAATTTTACAAGAATCAGATCACAAATTACAATTTAACTAACTGAAACCAGATGACGTCATATAACTCGTTACTGGTAAACTGGTCTCGGACTCCTGTCGCGTTCAAATGTCGATAACTTTTTTGTTTGTAAAGATATCTGAATGAAATTTGTGAGATCAAGGTAGAATTGGTTGTTCTTCAATTCTGCAAAAGTTTACAGGGATCGGCCTACTATTTACGATTTAGAGGCAAATATAAAAGTGCACTCACTTATAAAAGACAAGGTGTAGTATGCCATTGAAAAAAGAACAAATTCTGCACAATTACCTTAGTTTTTAATCTGTCATGCAGTGACCCTCCTGCCATATATTCGTACACGATGCACAGAGCTGGGCCATCCTCACAGATACCATAGAACTGTAAAAGATTTCTGTGAGTGTCTCTACAAAAGCCAACAGATCAACAAACTTATAACAAATATTGATGTTAATAAGTGTAATAAAAATTTATTATGAATGAATGTGACTCATTTTGTTACAGAAATTTTATAGCAGGCCTATACATGCTTGAATTAATATTTATATGCTTCTAAATGCCATATTTGTACTTTATAATTATCGCATACTTTCACACATGAAGTACGCACTTGTTTACTGAGTTTCCCAATTTGTAATTAACCATCAACTGGCTAACAATGTTACTTTGCCTTTAACGAGCAGCAACATGGCAGCTATCTCGTACACGGGATTTATCTACCAGGCATACGTGAGTTGTTAGGGCTGCAACAACTAAAATTGCCGTAGCAGTAGTAGTAGTAATAGTTTATTAGCAACTTCTTTGTGACATATGCACAAAGTTACAAGCTAAAAATACACATAATATACAATACAATAATAATAAATCCTAAATTAGAAACAGATAGAGTTTGAGTCTTTCTAGAATGGAGCTTAACACAATGGTATTTTGCTACCTATTCTTAAGATCAATATTCAAAACGCATTCTGTTTATAAAATTTTTGGCTGTGAGAGCAGTGCACAGAGGAAGCGTTCTGTTGTGGGATCGTTTTCGCAGGTAAAAATCGCTTTTTTGTAAAATTTAACTACCAGTAATACAGTCATGCCAAGGTGCTGGTGTACTTATTTTGTAGACTTACCCGTGGTTTGAACCCAAGAAACTTCAATCACCTACGACGGAGAGGCACTTAAACGACTAGGCTACAGCGCCACTGGCTAACATATTAAACACAAACTTAGCACTCTCGTTAAAATGACTGGCTACCATTACGACAACTCACTACAATTTAATATCATTCATAGGGACCTATATATGACGAAAGTCACGAAATTGCAGATGTAATGAAAAGTGGCATCGCCAGGATTTAGGTTGAGGGGGGCATGAATATTTTTTACAGGCGCTATCTCTCAAAGTCTGAAAAAAGTGCAAAAGTGAAGTGAGAATCATATAACACTTTAATGAGGACACAGAGCATATTACAAAAAATGCATTATTGATAAATTTTGCTACCAGTGAAAAAATATTATATTGACGATGAAGGTGCCTGATTGGTCTAGAGGGTTTTTATTTTTAATAAAAACTTGCATGCTGCATGTATGTGTTGTATATTATTTTAATTGGCACACTGCGATATATCAGAAAAATGCACAATTGCTTAAATTTTCGACCAGTGGAAAAATATTATACTGACGATCGAGGTGCCTGATAGGTCTACAGGTCTTACATTTTTAATAAACACTAGGCATGCTGCATGTATGAGTTGTATATCACTTTAAGCAGAACACAGCGGTGTAACAAAAAAAAGTATAATTGATTAAAATTAAATCTGCAACCAGTTGACAAATATTATATTGACAATAGAGGTGCCTGATAGGTCTACACGTTTTTCATTTTGTAATAAAAGCTAGGCATGCTGCTGGTATGAATCTTATATCATTTTAATCAGCACACCGTGGTGTATCATAAAAATGTATTATTGATTAATTCTGCGACCAGTGGAAAAATATTATATTGACGATAGAGGTGCCCGATAAGTCTGCACGTTTTATATTTTTTAATAAAAACTAGGCATGCTGCATGTATAAATCTTATATCATTTTAATCAGCAAACCGTGGTGTATCAGAAAAAAATGTATAATTCATTAATTTAAGGATCAGTTTTTAAATACTATATTGACGATAGAGGTGCCTGCTTGGTCTACACGTTTTATATTTTTTAATAAAAACTAGGCATGTTGCTGGTATGAATCTTATATCATTTTAATCAGCACACCATGGTGTATGAGAAAAAATGTATAATTGATTAATTTTGCAACCAGTGGAAAAATATAATATTGACGACAGAGGTGCCTGATAGGTCTACAGTCTATATGTTTTTTATTTTTAATAAAAACTTGGCATGCCGAGCCCCCCAAAAATGGCGTTTGATCAGTGCGAAATGATTCTAATAAAGCGCGTAATTTTTGCGAGCAGAGCAAGTGAAAAAAATTTGGGCTTCTCATTACAAATTTTGGCCCCACTCAAAATTATCTAGATTTGTCACTGTTCTTCATGATCTTACCAGTTTTCCAAAATATCAATTAGCATGTTTAAAAAAATAACCAAAAAGTTGAGGGGGGACAAGTGCCCCAGTGCCCCAATGGTAGCGACTCTACTGGTAATGACATAATTACTTAGGTCATTCTGTGGTTAGAATTTCTTAGAATTTAGAAGTTTAGTATTAATATCTGATGAAGGTTTGACAATTCCTTGACAACAGTCACGGAATTGTACATGTAGATATAGCGACACCATACATATGTGACTTTATGTGTTTAGAATTTGCTGCTGAAACTTACAAACGGGAAAGAACTTGGAGTTCATTCTTGAACTGCTGGCTGGAAGATATTTCGTCTAATCTTTTGATTCTTTTAACTGCAATGTCACGGCGTAATTCCAACATATTTCCTGTGATATAAAATGTCATCAATAGGCCAAAATGTAAAATCAAAGCCGCCTAGTCTATTTCGACAAATCGGTGAAAAACAGCATTAGTGTTAAGAAAAGTGTCAGCAATTATGTGCATATTAGTGGAGACACGGGATAGATATTGTAATATTTGTCAAAACTGTAAAGAAATTGAAGACAGGCTAACAGTAATTTATGAGCGGAATAATTAACTTTGTAACATTGATGAAAAGAATTAGCAAGTTTTGACGACTCATTGCAGAGTCATTCATATAGAATCATTATAACAATAACATTGCATAAAGTTATAATAATAACAATTTATCAATCCAGTGCTCTGCCAGAATAACTAATGTACATTTTCCTACTTGATCCCGTATCTAGCGCAATAATGAGTTATGAGCACACTATTGATTACCTTATTGATCCCATCACAGGAGTTTCAGACCACACTTACATTTCACTGTGATCATTTAACAAGAGGCTATTTCTATTCTGAGGTAGCTTCCAGTTTCCTTTCTCAGTATCTGCATTAGTCAATTCTAGTGAACATGTGCAGTGTTACCACACATTTACTATTATTACAAATCATTATGATGGCCAAGTGTATTGTAACTTGTTGCTTGTAGTCAATGCAATGTCAATATTTGGAAGCAATACTCTATGCTTCAAATTTCCAGACTCAGAATTGAAAAGTGCTAACAGGGAACAACAACAAGGAACTTATACAATTATACCCTGATATCGTCGTCAGATGATGAGCCGGACGATAAACCGTTATATGATTTTGAATTGATCCAATTTATACATACCATGAAAAACCTCAGCCGAGCCACCGTCGCCAAGCAGATTGCCTCCCTCACTTTTCCATCTACGATTGAAGTTATTTGTGCATCTTCTTAATGTCTCATATCTAAAGTGTGGAACTGCAACAGACAAAAGAAATGCTGTTCATTATTATTCGAATTATTTATGTGTGATGGATGCAAGTGTGTCTGTCAGGTAATTTCTTTGTGTAGCATTGTGCCAACTCTTAGTCGATTGCTTGATTAATGAATCCGAGACAAACCTGTGAAAATTATCATATATACGTGACTCCATTTAATATATACAACTGCACAGTCACAATCCAGTAATATGAACTCAAGACCTGTTGGGACTATTTCGCAAAAAGTTTTACAAAATATATAATAGATTGTAATAGAGTACGCTGCAAATTTACTTCTTCGATTTTCTTGCACAAAGAGAGATCGGTTGATTGACTATTGGGTGGCCTAGTCAGTGGCACAATTTCCTGAGAAGCAGAAAGCCACGGGTTCGAGCCCCAGTCAAATTCTGTCTCTGACAATATCCTTGTGCCACGGAAACAGAAATAAAACTTAGCTCTTGAATAGAAAAGAATATCTGTTAATTTTCATACTGACAACAGCAATATGTTACAAAAGTGTATGTACAGCAGGGATAATAATAACAAATGGCACAAACATCACACTATTAAAGGGAGTCTACAATTGTAAATAGTTCACAGTAGTATTCTGAGTCATTAAAGGCCAACATGAAATTATTGAGCTGTACTGTTTAAAGAATTTTCTAGCATTTCAAAGCACTAAATGGCTTTGCCATTTTTAATGGCTTGCAGATTTCCTTGTAGGAAATCAAACATTGAAACTGATGCCTTTCCGGGAAATCCTACAGTGATTTGCATTGTTAATTGGTTTCTAACCTAAAGTAACAATCTCAACTTTGAACAATGAATTAATACTGCCATAAATCTTAATTGAACACAGCATATATAATTGTCAAAACATTAAAGCAATTAGAACATACATACCTAAGCGTCTTTCTAGTGCAGTGTTATTGTTGGTTGCAGTCAGTGCAATGTCAGCTTCATCTTCTATTGGTAATCTCCCAACATATCCCCGTGGTACATGACCATAATCAGCTTCTTGTAAAGTAAGTCTACTGATATTTTCTGAGTAGTTACAGTGGATTTCACCAGTTGTCGAAGTACCGTTGATGTGATTTTCGATTAAATCTGCTTGACGATTGAACTTGGCCTGTCGCAGGACCTTTAATAGGCTGGAAATAGTGACAAAGTCTGAAGACCAAGCCTCGAGTAGAGCCCTTGCAGGATCTTCATCCCGCTTAAATGAACTGTAAATATTATCAATAAATAATGCTTAAGTCTTTGTAAAGCAGTCTCGAAGACCGGTTTCGGCCATGACACTGAGCACTATATAAATTGTCGTAGCTTATAATAATTATCATCATTCATACAAATGAATGTTAGATGACAACTGCTCAAATGGAATCGAACTTGAGATGTGCAAAGATGTGGTTTTACAGGAGAATGTTAAGTGTATGATAAGAAACATACAACAATCTTCTGATTAGTTTGTGCTTTTGTAAGTCAATGGCTAATTGGTTAACTTGAAAAGCTAGGAAAAAGTTATTCCCATAAACGAGACTTCTGCTGATGTTAAAAAGGAACATGAATCTTCTCTTCTTTTAAGTGTCCTGCCGGTTTCTAGCATTGACGGTCATGGTGGTCCACTTTTCTCTATCTGCCGTGCTTCTGATCATTTCTACTTGTACGTTTATCCATTCACTGAGACTCTTTGCATAGGTAATTCTTTGTCTTCCTTTGCAACGTTTCCCTTCAATTTTTCCGCTTATGATTATGTTTTCTATTTCTTTATTCCTCACAACATGACCAAAAAAACTCATCTGCCTGTTCCGCACAGTATTTATTATATGTCTTGTTGTAGCCATCCTGAACATGAATAATATACTATAATTATATATAATATGTTATATATTATATAATATATGTATATTATATATAATATTATATCAATATATTTGTAGGCATTTTGGATCCGGAAATCCAGTATAAGAATGGACTAACCTAAAGCTGCACGTGTTTCGTAGAAGCCAACTAATGCAGTCACTGACTAAGGAGACCCATCAGAAAGCAAAATTATCTCCACGAAAATATGGCAAACAAACTCTACCGTTATATACTATGGACCTGCCGTTTGGCAGCGCACTGAAGGAGAGAGAGAGAGATAGCGAGAGAGGGAGAGAGAGTGAGAGGTAAAGGAAGATATTTAAAATGTTTCTTACTTCTCGGCTTCAATGCCAAATCTGGGACCATCGTGCTTTGGATGAGTTATACATTCAGTAAGACTCTTCCAGCCATCCTCAAAATTCAGCTGCTGACAAACTCGTCTATAGAGAGATGGTGGCAACTTCGTAATGCTCGTATCAAATGTCAAACGACTCATTTTGCTCTGAAAAAATGCAGTACTTCAATCATTAAAATATTCATGCTATAGGCCTAGTTACATTTACAATGCAATACAACACAATGAGGATTTAGCGTCCGATTCCTCACCCGAAGGCGATGTCAGGGACGTCTCAAGCAGACCATGCAACTGAAAGTAGTTCAATGCAAACACACTTGTAAAGGCATGAACAGAAGAGAAAGCGAGATCCGATACAGTGCAAGTCCATTAGCCAGGGCAGGAGAATCTGATTACACAGATCTATGGAGG
>JAQFZF010000307.1:0-18997 GCA_034695365.1 Enchytraeus norvegicus
GCTTGGCTTCTCAATTCTCTCATCATTAAATAGTTCCCCTATGTATTCAGTCCATCGCTCAAGCACCTCCTCTTTGTTCATTAATATCTCTCCTTCATTTGATTTTATACACCCAGTACTTGTGCAGCACTTATGTCGTGCTATCATTCAATTAAATACCTTATATAAATATGTGCCCGATAGCGTCGTAAGATGATGCAAATGACGTTAATCCATTATTGCCCTTGTACTATTGTTCGAATTAAATATCTTTTCAAGTATTTTATACCCATATTTATCCGGCATTGCTACAGTTTAACATTATAGGCTCTACCATATCCAAGCTAAAAACTCATCTATTCCCACCGTAGATCTGTTGTAACAGACCTTCTTGCCTTTGATAACGGACTTGCATTGTTTTGGACCTCGCCTTTCTCTTTCTGTTTGTGCATTTGCAGGAGCGTTCTGGTGGTTGGATGCTGTCTGTAGTTGTTTATGCTGTTTGAAACGTCCCTGACATCGCCTTCCGGTGAGGAACCGGACGTTAAATCCTCATTGATTGATTGATTGATTGATCCCTGACATTGTCGTTGTTTGAGGAACCGGACTTTAAAATCTAATTAAATTTTATTGTATTGCATCATGAAACCGTTTGGTCCCGGACTGTTGAACGCGGTATGAATGGATATTTGACTTGAAACCATGCTTCCACACAATTCATATTCATATATTGTTTTCAAACTATCTTTCCAGACATAAATCATTTTCTTATCAGCATCTTCAATAGTCCAGCTTTAAGACCGACTACGTAGAATCGATCAAAAGATGTAATGTAAAGCTTTCATGTACATTGTACTTGTATTGTACATGTAAGCTTTCTTATACATTGTACTAGTATTGCACATGTATAAGGTCGGCCGCCTGTAAGACAACAGTATTATAGGCGGCCGTATACAACATAGTACCATATATAGTATATTATATATACTATATAGTATATATAATATAATTTCTGCTCTTAATCTTAAAGACAAAGAATTTTTGAAATCACGGTGTAATACAATATTTAATCATTCATAAAGTAACGATGTTCGAAGTTGTAATTTGGTTTAGAAAGTGAGTACCCATAGACTCGGACTCTGGTTATTATTGCTAAAGATCAGACCTCTATAAATGTTGTAGGCCCTAAGCGTATTATATGTGATAATATGAATTGTGCAATTAAAGCGGTAAAAATGTAGGTTAATGAATAGTAGGCTGAATAATAGCAAGTGTATTATACGATCGTAGCTTATTTACTGAGATTTCTTTCTTGGATCACTGTTGCATCCTTGCTAACAATTTATCGAATGCGACATTAAATTTCGTTTCCTTTTGCTTGAGACGTCCTTGACATGGCCTTCTGGCCAACCGGACTTCAAAGCTTCATTGTATTGTAAAAGAATTAAGTCTCACACAATGCACCATCAGAGACTGCGACGTCAGATAATGAAACAAACGTTGAACTCATATTGGATATATAAATATTAGGCCTACTACCTACTATGACAGTTATGGCTGTTTGGATTTGCCGTATATTCATTTTAAATAATTATCTCTTCTGTGGTCAATATTATATGATAGTTTTGGTATACTGAATGATACCTTTAGTTTCTTGGTCTGTTATATTCGGCGTATTCGCATTACATTGCAATTAACTTATTGAGATTCTCATCATCTTCATGTACCTGCGGATTATTCAACAGCATTAGACGCTAATCTAAATTTTAATTACAACAAGGACTTTCTCGAGGACTTTGGTTTTCTATTTTTTTTTGCTTTCTTTTTCGTTTAGGTTTGGGATCAGCTCCTCGCCTACTCTCGGTAACAAATATGTCGCCGTACCTGCACGTTTACCTCTTTTCATGCATGACAACCGTTCAAGTTTACAGTAATTATTTTCTTCTGAGTTTGGAACTTTTGTAGCCTGCGTTCCACTGGTTAATGTTAATCATATCTTTGCCGTTGACAGCGAACAAATGCACTAAGCGCAGATACCCGATTGCTTATCAGTGCCGATAAAGTTATTCACTTCTGGAGGGATGATTTTCACATTTCATGAAAGTTACACAAAAATGCTATTCTTTCATTGACTTGAGTATGGATCCTCCAACCATATTTCTAACCGTAACCGAACTCTAACCCTACCCCTAACCAAGGTAAATAATGTTTTTGTAATTTTCATGCAATGTGCTAATCTTCCCACCAGAAGTGAATATATTGTACCAGTACGTAGTGCCAAAAGATGCTGGGGTTGTTATTTGTAGACTGACAAGGGTTCGATCCAATTGATCTCCAAGATTGAACAGAATACCCGGGGATCAGCGCGAGACCTTCTTTCTTTGGCAGTCTGCTTTCACGGCTCTTTTAACCTGTAAGATCTCGAGTAGCCGGCGATTCAATTCATTGTTTATTGAATTTTAAACCTTTCTTTAACCCAGAGGAAATAATGTGAAAAATAAACAGAAGAAGGACCGATGATGAAGCAATTTAACGTCAGGCTAAAGAAGCCCGAAGGGCTTTTCTTCAAGACGTCAGAAGAAGAATCTATTCTATTTTCTACATTTTAACTCATGGGACGTACTTGGGACATACATGTATGTGCACCCTTCCGGGTGTATCTGTCTTATATTTTACTATCAAACTCTTACATCTGAACAGAATTCTGGGTCACTTTTAGCCTGAGATGCTGTGAAACCATGGGCGATAAAAAATAAAAATAAAAATAAGAAGAAGAGTTTGATGTATAAAACATAAAAACTGTCGCGTGATGTTATGATTAACAGATTGTGTGATTCCAGCAGATACAGAAACTCGTATCTCTTCTACCCTGCAGTACCCGAGAGCTTGATTGTGTGTTCGTTCGTTAGACAGCATTGTAGCCAAAATACCTGCCGGCTTTGAAATAGAAAAAACTTCTGAAAATATTCTGATTCTCTATCGTCAGAATGTATGATTTGATACGATATCATAGCCATGGATATCTGGATCTCAGTATATGCAATCTCTTTACTAGCTTTCCATTTGGTCAATTCAATTAGACAATCAATCAGTCAATCTTATCAGTGAATCAATCAATAAATCAATCAGTCAAGTAATGAGTCAGTCGATCAATCAATCAGTGAATAACTCTTTAGGCAAACTTACATGCATTCAATAATTTTAAACTCTTTGTTAAAATGTCATGAAGGCTTTGCATATTGCTGCAAGTTAACCGAATTAATATCCTACAATACAATACAACAACGACTTAATGTCCGTTTCCTCCTTTGGTGATGATTTCAAGGACGTAGTTATACTCGAATACAATTATGCAATGCCGGCATAATTCTTTATCTTTATGACTGATGTGGTGTATATACAGGGTGGGGCAATACGTTACACCCCCCTAGCAATACAGCAACTTCATCAAAACTTCAGATTTTAACAAATATTTTAAATAGTTCTAGAGGAGGAATGTTGACATCTAACTTTCTAATTCGGTAGAAAAATATAAAAAAATTAGAAAGTTACTGAGGTTCTACAAAAAATTAAAAAAATCAAATTAACAAAGCTTACTAAATATTAAATATTTAGCAGTGACACAAGAATGGAGAGAGAGAGAGAGAGAACTATGTTTTATTTCAAAAAATCAATCAGAAAGTGCAAAATCAAAAGTGCAGACAGACAACATGAAAGCGCACACAAATACACAGAACAAACACACGAACAAACACACAAACAATCAGAAAGAAGGCCCCCAGGGAGGATACAGTGTATCCTATCTAGCTGACCACCTTCACATTGCATTAAACTGAGTTAACGTCTACGTTAGCTTATTTAAACAAAAAAGAGAACAACTGTACATTAATCAGGCCTAAAATTAAAAAATTTAATAACTTAATAGATCGAACAGCACGGTCCGGATTTCGTCAAGAAGGAGGTCATCAAACTCTTCGAACCTCAATTTCCTCGACTATCACGTCTGAGGCGCTATGGTACAAACTGTTCACTCCAAAACCAACCAACAAGGCTGAACTCAATACTGTGCTGGACGACAAGAGTCTGGGAACACAAGCCATAAAGGCTATCGATCTGGCCCTGCTTCTGGATGAGGATACAGGCGTGCATACAAACAGATGACGGTCACTTTGAACACCTACTCATATAGAATTGCCATCAACAAGTGGACCGCTTTAGAGCCACATTTCAATTAAAAAGAATGAATCCCTGTTGAATAGGCTTTGTTAATTTGCTTTTTTCGATTCTTTTGCAGTGTAACTTTTTTATTTATAAATATTTTTCGACCAAATTTGGAAGCTATATGTTAACATTCCTCCTCTACAACTCCTTAAAATATTTTGAAACAATCGTTAGTATTGACAAAATCATCGAGATTTCGCTAGGGGGTGTAAAGTTTTGCTCCACCCTGTAGTGTGTAGCCAATACTTTAACGTGATACTCTTTTTCGGATTAAAGATCAGCACTATAGAAATGCGAGAAGCCCAGATTCTCTTGCATAATTCGGCTAGCCGGTTAAGCCCTGGTAGGCATAGCGTTATTTAACAGGGCGCATGTAGCTTTGTATTGAAGAGTAAATGACCGTAATAATGTTAGTACTAATAGCATATAGGTGGCGCTGAGGCCAGAGGTCGTGGGTTCAATACCAAGACGTGACGATAGTCTTGTTAGTCTTTGTCATTCTAAGAAATTGGAAAATCCGTAAGCTGGTATTAAAGCAGCTTTACTGTTCGTTTAATAAGAGCAGTAGCCGCTGTCAGTATATGAAGACAAACTATGTTCAACGTCTGTTTCCGAATGGAAGGACACTGTCAGAGAAGGACCCTGTTGGAACTCGAACCCGTGACATCCTGCTTATTGAACAAGCGTGCTACAGACTACGCTATCCAATCGAGACAGGCTATAAATAGACAAACTGAACGACTGTTAAATTTCGGATTTCTGAAATGACTCCCAGCTTTCTCGCAGGATGATGAGAATTAAGTAATGCGATATAATTGCTATGAACAGAAACACTAGTTGCTGATTGCTTACACTTTGTCCCTGATGTCGTCGTCAGACGATGATACAGGCATTAATTAAATTCACATTGATTGATTTATGCAAAACAATCGCCGACGTATCGAAGATCGAACACGCGTCGTTGAAGTAAGGTCCACATGCGTACACTACTTGGCCATTATTATAGTGCCTTGTTCGGAATATAATATCTGCGAGAATATGCTTTAACTCATAGTTGTGAAATACGTATTTATGTATTTTATATTTTTTGAAAAATACATGTACTTTACTGAATTTATTTATATTTGCGGTATTTCTCGTATTTTACGTATTTCATGTAGTTTATGCATCTAATATTTTTGGAAAAATACATGTGTTTTACTGTATTTTATTTCTACTTTGCTGTATTTCACAACTATGATGTCACTTTTGAGAGCTTTTACTAACAATGCAGCACTTACTTGCAATTACCCTGACCGCAGTCAATTCAGTATCTCATTTAGTTGCCATTTGAGAGTAATTATTTCTATCACCAGCTGATGGATTTAAATTTTATCCGTAGGTCGATCGCTGATAATGCCTCTGAGTTTCAAATCGATATCAAGACCGATATCAACGTACATGTCTTATAGTTGATAGAACGCTTTTGATACTTATGTTAAGAGTGCGCTAGATCAAAGCTTCTGATTTATTGATTGATGGATTGAATGCGGTTTTGATAATTAACTTATAATTGAGATTTAATTTATTAGGCGGGACGGGGAGAAGGGAGGGGCGGTGGGGGGGGGGATGGTTAGCGACATCGGTAGGGTGTTCGCCTTAGATGCAAGTGATCTGGGTTCAAATCCCGGGTCGGTCGAGAAGAAGTAATAACCCCATGGTGTCTGGTAGGTTTGTCGTGTACATGCTATAGCAGCTTATTGTTCTATCAAATAGCAAGTGGGTACGAATTATCACGGAGTGGTAAAAAATAGCAAACACAAAATCATAGCAACTAAACAACAAAAGAAAAACAGCAAAGGAAACTAGCATGTGCGATCTGTCAATTAAGTGTAAAATATACGAATAAAAAAGTAACTTTTTAAGTCATAATTAAATTAAAACATAGCCAACTTTTGTTAAGAATCTATATATTATAAAATAAAGTATAGCCTATTTTCTGCACTATTCCGTGTTTTGCTCAATGTTTTCTACTTCGATTACTTCAGACGACTAAATTGCCAATACTGCACATTATTAGCTGGAGGTCTAAAATACATTAGTTCATTCTAAGTTTTGTAGCAAGAAAAGTCCATATACATTAGTACTAATGATTTTGATGCGAGTTTTCCATGTGTGGGTCTAAAGATGAAAAAAAATGTTTCTGTCAAAAAAGAATAAATCGTTTGCATTAAATATCGTCAAAGTCTATACAAAGTCATGACCTACAAAATGCTAAAATAACCAAATCGACCAACTGACGCTTTGATTTGCATAGAATGGTGATTGGTGATGGGGTCATATCGTCATAGCCTCATCAAGTTTATTATGTTTGGTTTTATGCATGCACAACTGAAACTTTTGGACAATCAGAAATTGTAAGAAGGTTTGCATGTGTGTGTGTGTGTGTGTGTGTGTGTGTGTGTGTGTGTGTGTGTGTGTGTATAATAGGGTGGAGCGAGAAAACTGTTTCTTTAAATTCAACTCGTAATAGCACACAAAATTTGTCAGGATATATAATAAGTAATACTAGAAAGTTTCAGTTAGATTGTGTGAAGTCTTTTACCTCCGCAACGACTGTGAACGTGAGGGGGGTAGGTATTGAGAATTCCAAATAATCGTTTTATACTATTTTTTACTTCATTTTTCTCAAAAACTATTAAACATACATTGAATCTAATATCAGCGTGAGATAGTGCACCCATGGAACACAGAAACGTGAACTGCAAAGATGTTAGACCACCCTAGACCCGGGAAAATAAATTCAAAAATGGCAAAACATCGTTTAAAACTGATATATTGTTTGCTTGCATATTCCACAGCAATTATTCATTTATGTTCATTCTCTTAGATAAAAAGACAATATTAAAATCTACCTGTGAGTAATGTTGTGCGTTTGTTATATTTTTAATTAATAACCTCTGCTATTGATCTCGCCAGACTGCGAAATCGTCGGAATTCTTTTCTAAATTCGGCTAGCTAGACGCAGCCCCCAGTGCATGTCTCGGTAATTAATGAAATTTGTACATATGAATCTTAAGTTCGGATTTTAATATTTCCTTTGCATAGTTCGTGACAGTATGATCATTTCAACTAAAATACTTTTGCTGAATATTATTATTTTTAGCATAAATTAATTTGTAATGTAATAGGGATATTTTAAAGACATTCCTGCTTTATTTCATCGGAATGCCGCAAACAGTTGTATATTGCATATAAATAACTATTAACCTACAGGATTACTGTGTCGACGACAATGTATACAATATTATCTGGATTTATTTCAAGAATACAGTTGTTATGGCTAAGACAAAGCTTCCTCGGAGGGTTTTGAGCTGTGTGCTTTTCGGTTATCCAAGCCAGCTTAGTGTTAACGCGCTTCAAACATAATATGAAGCATGAAGATATAAAGAAATGTTATGCACATATTAGGAACAGCTTAAAGCTAAACACATGGACCGAACCGAAGGCAGCCAACATTGTGAATTAGCAAGATGTCAAGTTGAAGCAATTTGGACAAGAGCTTCAACACTTGTAATTTCACCTTGAAGCTTCAGTTCAGTAATCACAATCAGTATATGAAGCACGTGAAATGTTATACAGCTTGACACGAGTGCGACTTAAATAAGAGCAGCTTCAAGTTTTCAAATAAGACTTGCATGCTAAAGTGACTCTAGTTGATATTGCCTCATGTAAGTATGATCCAAACGAAATATGGTCATTCCATAAAATTCGCAAAGTTTCAATAAATGAAAAAGTATTTCTTTCAAATCAAAGAACAGTCCGTGTCATGTTTATCGGTACACTAGACCCTGTTGCTTCACGTCAGTTGAAGATAAAGCTAGTGCGGCAAGAGAGAGTTCCTTCAATTTGACATCTTTCTAGTTCACAATGTTGGCTGCCTTTGGTCCATGTGTTTAGCTTTAAGCTGTTCATCAGTGTTCCCAATATGTGCATAACATTTCTTTACATCTTATTATGTTTGAAGCACATTAACACTAAGCTGGCTTGGATAACCGAAAAGCACATAGCTCAAAACCCTCCGAGGAAGCTTTGTCTTAGCAATAATATTCTTGAAATAAATCCAAATAATATTGTATACATCGACACAGTAATCCTGTAGGTTAATAGTTATTTATATGGAATATACATCTGTTTTCTGCATTCCGACGAAATAATGCAGGAATGTCTTAAAAATATCCCTATTACATTACAAATTAATTCATGCTGAAAATAATAATATTCAGTAAAACTGTTTTAGTTGAAATGATTATACTATCATGAACTATGCATAAGAAATATTAAAATCCGAAATTCAATTCAATTTCAAAAATTCAATTTCAAAATTCAAATCCGAAATTCAGATTCATATGTAAAAATGTCATTAATTACCAAGACACGCACTGGCCGCTGCGGCTAGCTAGCCGAATTTAGAATGGAATTCCGGTGATCTCGCCAATCAATAGCAAAGGCTATTAATTAAAAATATAACAAACGCACAACATTACTCACAGGTAGATTTTAATATTGTCTTTTTATCTAAAAGAATGAACATAGATGAATAATTAATGTGGAATATGCAAGCAAACAATGTATCAGTGTTAAACGATTTTTTGCCATTTTTTGAATTTATTTTCCCGGATCTAGGGTGGTCTGACATCCTTGCAGTTTACGTTTCTGTGTTCCATGGGTGCACCTCTATCTAACGCTGATATTAGATTCAATGTAAGTTTAATAGTTTTTGAGAAAAATTATGTAAAAAATGGTATAAAACGCTAATTGCGAATTCTCAATGCCTACCCCCCTCACGTTCACAGTCATTGCGAAGGTAAAAGACTTCACACAATCTTGCTGAAACTTTACAATATTACTTATTATATATCGTGACAAATTTTGTGTGCTATTGCGCGTTGAATTTGAGAAAAAAATGCCTTTTTGACAAATACGATTCACCCTATTATCCATTCCTCTGAATGAACAGTGTTTATACTTTATTTTCTTAGATCACCTGTATAATTATACAAGTATCTCTTGATTTCTACAGCCTCTTTTATTTGTCTACTTCCCTGATAGCAGTGCAAGATGATGAAATTGGCGTTATACCCAATTTTGTATTGTCATATATTGCTGTATTATAGACCTGTATGTGTTGTGAAATGGCTGCTGTGTTGTATTTTTTGTTTATGCAGTTCTCAATTTTATATCAATATGGATTACATTTTGCTGAAATGTCCCATGTAACTGAATATTGTAATATAATAATTTTTAAGATAAAAAAGTATTTGTTATAACTGACAAAGTACACAAATGTTCTGCTTACTATTTAGTTAACTGGGATATACACAGGCAGCCCCATTGAATTAGATGCCTCAATCTTCAAGGCTGACAAACACATATCTAAGGTGAGTTACTTACTTACTTGTTAACTATTTACAAATTTAATGAAGTAAATACTATGAAGGATTTAACTGGGATTTGTAATGGCCATGGTCATTGGTCAACGTATGTGATGTGTATCAGTTGTATCTTCCTGTTCATTTTATGATGTGAGAGAGATAAAAAATGCACTTTTTTATCGATTAAGAAGTTATTTGAGTTAGTATTTTCTAATTATTTTAAAGTATTGGATATTGTGATTTGAGTACAGGTAGTGGAAGTAGAGATTAGTAGGACAAGTTTGTTTAGAGAGTTGGATATTTTATCAACTCATATAGGAAGCTCATTTACTATTCATTGCTAGGCAGTACTTAGTAACTAGTAGTCTGTGTTCATTTACTAAGACATGCTCAAGATTACCGCAAGCGGCGAACAAGCTAGCCAGATTCAAAACAAATAGCATTAATTTTGCCAGATGATGCGAACAACGTCTTATGCTAAATAATTAACTAATGATTTGCCCTTGTCACAGGTTCTTGCAGTTATGACCCACGACGTAGATTTGATACCCACGATGCACTCCGCGATAGTGCTGTATCGAGGTCTGAAGGACTCTGTACGCAGTCTCTATACCGAGCAGTACGGTGACTCGGAGCTTCAAGAGGCTCCTCTAAGAGCCTACTATGGTACTTATAATTTGTTATTAAATAGGTTTTATAATTATATATTTTCTTAATAGATGACATCAGTCACCAAATAGTCGTCTGTATATAATAACTTATCTTTTTACTTTATTAATCAATTGATGAAATAGATTAAACTGATTGAATAGTTCCAATGTCTTTTCATGATCTGGTGATCATATTGGGGCCCTCTGTGACAAAATGTACTCATCTGAAAGCTGCTAGAAAATATATTAGATTACAATAATATTGTAAAAAGAATTAACATACTCATGTCCAGATAATTTGATAATTATAATAACACAAGTGGTTAACATAAATTATCTCATAGAAAAATGTCGGGATACCCAATTGAATTTTGAACTCAAGACAATTCTTTCAAGAAAGATGTGCTACCAACTATGGTATTCCTACGGATTGAGTTTCTACAAATTAACAGAGCATTGCATTAACATATTTTATTTCCATGTTTTGTTTTCTGTATACATTGCAATCTGTAGGATTAATATTATTTAATAATAATATTTTAGCTTTACTGTGACATTGTGCATGAAAGATCGCTTGATGGATACTTATATTAATTGATAATTTAAGTATTTTTATTATACAGTGGTTATTTAATTTGTAATCTCTCAAATCTTAGACTGTTTATTTACAATCACAAAATGATATTGTATTCAGGCAAACAGTGGAAGACATTTGCGATGGAGCATGCCAAGACGTGGGCTAACTCGTATCAGAGTTACGCAGCCGCTGGTTGTCCATTGCTCGTCATCTCGTACAACGAACTCTCTAATCCGAACCTCGTTCAGAGCTGCTTACTTAAGTTCAGCAACTTCTTCAGAGTGCCCGTTAAACAGAGTACGCTAAAATGCGTGATGGAACGGGCAAACAGCTTTCCTCTCAAACCAAAACCTCTGCAGACAAACTTTGAGCCTTTCAGTCTTCTATCGGCTGAAGATAATCTCTATCTACGCCACCTGGAGAATGAGACTGAGACGATCATTATAAATGCGCGAAAAATGTTTAGACCAAAAGTATAGTCTGAAATATTTAATATTTATATGTAGGATTATTATAGGATCTGCTTTGTTTGATCTGTTTTCTCCTTTTGCTAAATGGGTAGGCTGAATTGATAAGCTTGTGGCTCAAATGTTGTCAGATGTCAGGGTGGCCAAACTGCAGACAAATTTGTGCAGCTCACAGAGAGATTTTGATGACAATATTATTTGTTTTAAAATAAATTTGTGATAATTAATTATTCTAAAAATTATAGTTATATATTGATATCTAAATTTCACTGCAAATCAGTATAATTGCTGGTATGCAGTTAATAAATAAATAACTATTGGTTAGAAATATATTAGTCTCTGAAAATTGTAATCACCCTATACATATTTTATAAATACAAACGTTTGAAACCCTTTTCGTATTTATTCGCAATGTACACACATTGGAAAAACCAAACATATTGCAAATTTTATGCCATGCGAATGCAAAGCTTGTAAAATTCTAGCTGAAAAAACAATGTAACTGCAGCTTACCTGTCAAATAAGTTTAGCCAGTCATAAAAAAGTTTTTAAAAAGGTAAGAAGGTTTTTTTGTGTGTGTGTGTGTGTGTGTGTGTGCCTGTATGAGTGTGTGTGAGAGTTAGACTTTGTTTAATTAATGCACTATAGGGCCTATTATGTTATATAAAGTTTGGCGCACCTGTTATTTAGTTTATGTTCGAATATTGTTGAAGTTGTCTCTATTACCCTGTATTCGTTATTAATAAAGAGATACCTATATGCTCACTATTCGCAGTCTTGTCTGGCCGCTACTATGGAGCATTTAGTGATCCACTTTACAGATATTTGGCACAACCAATTTTAATCAACGTTGAATTGATGAGCTAGTATCGCAGTATCACTTTCTAAAATCTATTATAAGTCATCCCTGATAAAGTGATTAGATGATGAATCAGACTTTAAACCGTTATTATTTTAATTGCTTTTGCTTAAAAATTTTACTTAGATTACAAGATCCTTTGCTTTGAGTCCAGGTATTTCATACAACACCTGGATACCATAGGCCAACTCATCACCTACCAAACACCTAGGCTGCCACACCGATTGTGGCCTTAGGCGGCAGGGTTACTTGACTCTCCATTGTTCAGTTAGTGATACTGTGGCATTTAGCATAGATCGGTGCTTTATAAATATACATCTTGATAGATTGATTGTTCTTGGTACGATGCTTGTCATTTACTGATTCGTAGTCTTTTCCACCTGCAGCAAGATCTTTGAAGCTTTGAAGAAATAATACGACGGATTACCGTTTGGTTCATCATGAATTCAGATGCTGGGATTAAGATAGAAGAACACTGCATCTCAAAAATCTCTGAACGGTCATTATTGTACTATATATAGCCTATATATTATTTACACTAACAAACAATATACAACAAATCATTCCACATTCATTCAGCAAGAGCAATTCAACCAGAGGACAGAATAAAATATAATTAAATAGAGTCAACGCTGAGGCACATTCACACAAGCTAACGCAAGCATAAGCACATCATGAGAAAAATGCCAATATAAGTCTAAATCATTCAAATCGGCTACTTAGACACTATAATAGTGGCAGTACAGTCCCATCTTGATAAACATCTTATCAACATCAATCAATCTAACAAGAAGCATATTAATGCAGCGCCGCTCTATGCTCTATGAAGTACACATAGATGCTTCATCTGGTCCACAGGAGCATTGATGATAGAAACACACACACAGGTGAAAGAGTAGGCTATAGATTATCAATTCAAAATACACTCAAAAATAGTTTGAGGTGTATCTGATGATATCAGGAACGTCCCAGCATATGTCTCACCAGCTGGTCCATTCAAACGCAGCCAGAAAGCAAAATAAGTCTATACCGGTACCGAAAGAGAAAATGATCATAATGTACATGTCAATTATGTGACATTCACTTGTGTGTTTTCTTGACTGCTTGCCTATTTTGTCAATTTTTGAATAAATAACTATGATAGAACGTGGATTCTGCTCAATATCATCAACAGATCTACACCCAATTAGTTATAATAATTATGTACACCATACATGTGCGTGGTAAGGTTAGACTTGCTAGAGAAGCTCTTGCTGCACATGGAACAAGAGTAAAGTTTCTCTTTACGATGGACTGTTCTCACGTGAAGCTGCAGTGCATTATTACGTGAGAATTTCTTGTCACATTCAGCACATGAGAAAGGTTTAAGGCCTCTATGTGCTGTGTCCACGTGTGACTTGAGAGACGTTGCTTTACGATAAACTTTAGCACACTGTGCACAGGCGTGCAGCTTCCTAGGTTGATGTACAGCTATCATGTGTTTCTTGAGAAGACTCACACTGGAACCCTTGTAGTCACATTGTGGGCAGGAAAATGTTTTCGATCCATCATGAACTACTCTCTGATGTCTGATGAGATTACCCTGCTTTGAACATTTATAATCACACTGATAACAAGAATAAGCTTTCTCGTCACAATGAACTGATCTAAAGTGAACGTCACGAGTCTGACGTTCCGAGAATTTCTTATCACAAGATGAGCATTCATAGGGTTTCTCACGATTGTGAGTAGCACTGATGTGCTTGCTGAGTGAACGATTGGAAGAGAAGCCTGCATGACACTGTGGACACTCATGAGGTTTCTCCCCTAAATGTACAGCAGAGGTGTGGTACTGTAGATTATACCGGTACTTAGAACTGAAGTCACATCGTTCACACTTGTATTTCTGATCTCCATGCACTCGCTTGACGTGCTGAGTGAGATCTGGTTTAACACTAAATGACTTTTCACACTGAGTACATCGATGTTGTCTTTCGTTCTGATGGAAAGATTGTACGTGTCTCTTTAGATAACAGAATCTACTGAAGCTTTTATTACACAGAGGACATCTGTTGTCTGATGACTGACTTGCACTAATCTTACCTGACAATGTAACAGATCAAAGCATTATATGGCAATCGGTTTTAGATCAGAAGCATTAAATAGATGGTCCTAAGCAAACTTCGACCAACCTTCATCATTTTAAAACCAACACATTTATTAATTCAAGAACTAAAAAGAGAATTAATGCCCGTTAGGATATTATAGAATATAATTAAGTCTACTGGTAGCTCTAAGGAGGGATAGCTGATAAAATAATTACTCTTAGCAATTACGCTTATTAATAACAGGCTGAGCTGATAGCTGATTGGTTGAATGTCCGACTCAGGTTCCATTGGATTCACGGTGACTACCAGGGCTCACCCGTCACTGATGTAGCCATTGGGCTGCGAAATTGAAGTTAAATTTCTCATTAGAACATTAATTCATTATACAACTTGGCTCCAATAAGTGAGACCCCGTAACTTATATTAAATCATTACTAGTAACCCAATTCCTGTGAAATTTTCCAGAAAGTAGAGTACAACCAATTCTACAAAAGCAAAAAGCACCACCTCTTAGAAAGCAAAAAGCACCACCTCGTCATATCTTTAAAATTAATAAAGTTCTTATTTGCATGACAAAGTCCATGAACACTTTACAAGTTCTTTGCAGTCTAGTTACCGTTAGTCAGCCGTGTGACAGAACTGTCAACATCTGATGTCTCACTGTCTGACTCGTCTTCTTGTTTACCATCTCCCAGCACACAATCACTCTCAGCTGATCTCTCTGTAGACACAATCAACAGCCTGTGAGGGAGTGGAGCTCATAGATCAACTCACAATATAGTATCTATTATGTTAAGGTATACTTTCAAATAAAGTCAAAAAGATCAAAGGTCAATAAAGGCACTTACATTTCTGCAAAGTGCACCATAAGAATCTAGAACTCCAGACTCTTGAGTCTTAACTACATCGCAGAAGCACTTTACAAATAAACAAACGATATGTAAAATATAAAAGTTTGATAAATGCCATAATCTGGGACACACATCTGAAGTTTGAACTCACAATCTGTTTGAATGATATTCTTTTTAATAAACAGATTATTTTATTATAAATCTGTCAAAGATAGCTACAGTCATCAAAATATATACAAATTACAAATACATAATCTTACATCTCTATTACACTGAAGTCAAAACAATGAGATGTTCTTCGCTACTAACTCAGAAAGAGAATACATCGTACAATTTTATGCTATAGATTTATGATAATGGATCTGGGAAAGTATCCCAAACTATGCAAATTATGCAAACTATAATTAAATATAACGATATTTATTGAATATGAACATAAATCTATCATATTATTATGTAAATGCTTTGTCGCAAAAATTACACTATTGTTTTGTTTCCTTAGTAATTGTTATTATTTAAAAATTTCGTAAGCTATCGCACTATTTGGTTATTGGACTGATGATTAATTTATAGCCTTACATCAGCGGACTATTTATTTAATTTTGATGTTAATTTTTTTACTTTACTTTTAGAATTAGCCTAAGTGAAATTTTTTGTAACAATTACGAAATTTAATAAGGAAACTGGTAGTAGCTTCAAACTTATTTTACATTTCTTACTCATTGATTTTGTTCATTGCTAATTAGCCACCAAGAATTACTATTAGTTATAGATTTATTGTAATTTGTGAACCTATTCTATTCCTACTGTAACAGTGATTCTTACAGGGTTGTCTAACCCTTTTTGGTGTCTAACAAACAAATTAATTTAATTTTAAAAAACTATGCACGTTCCTAAAACTCAGTGCAAAGCGGAAATTCACATCAATAAAAAGGTTGATCACCCATTTCTAGTCAGCAAATTAAATTTTTGTGTTTCTACTTAAAATTTCAGTTTGAACAAATATCAGAATGAACTAAAACTAGTAAGTCTTCATTCATTTACATAACTAGTCAAAGCAGCAATAGACTGACTTCACATAGTACCTAGTGCATCACCAGATATATGCAGGTCTACCGAAGTATATCAGTACAGGGTTGGCAGAATATTATTAATACACTGATACATATTTAATGGCAGGATTGTAAATTATAAAGGAAACATTAATTAGTATGGTATGACATATGAAAACATATTCTTTTAAATACCTGAGCCTCCGTCAAGTGAAATCAGGTGCATAGGTGTAAATCAAGTTTCCATATAGGAAGCAAAGGCTACATATGATTAAATGATAAAGTATCAAGGATAGTCAAACCCATCAAATCTGATGCATCTTCTGATGAGCTTCTCACTACACTGCTCGGTTCTTTCTTCACTAAATGCTGTGAGGATGCACTTGAGCTCTCAGCCTTACACACCGGAGTAGTTGAATCAAGTGATGCTAAACTTTTCTCCTGTGAATGATCCAATTTAATAACTTCTGCCAGGATATTAGTGCCAATCAGTTGATCTGAACATTCAACACAATCTAATGAGGTAGAGATTTCCTCAAAGGCTCTTGACTTAATATCAGCACACTCTTCTACTTCACATTTTATCTTTGATTCACTTTCACATCCTCCTGACAAATAATTCTCACACAGAGATGACTTTGTTATCAAAACTTCACTCACAACGGTGACGCTTATTTCTTGTGGTTCTAACTTTACATCACATGCTTCAGACATTTTACTTTAGCTCTGAACAGTACGACTATAGATTGTACTTCACAAAGTAAAGATAAGCCAAATATATTTATTAGAAATCTGAACACACATCCAAAAATTTATAAATACAAGAAACTGAACTATGGGGATTTCTTTTAACATCATGCCTACAGGTATTAATTCCTGTACCGACTTTCTTATAAATATTAACCTATGATTAGAGTAGGGTAAAGGTTAAGCTTGCACTACCAGTACTCCCACCCATCATTTGAGATAGGCAGATTCTAGGTAATCCTGGTAACAGCGGTCCCAAATTATCATTATGATTTAGGGTTACGGTATTTGGTGAAAATATTATTTTCTGGTTAGGGCAAGGGTTGGGATTACGCTTAGACTAGGCCTGACACCTCCACAAACCCTACACTAAACCTAAATTATCCTAAAAACGAACCCTAATCCAAGCAAAAAGCCGCTATTTAAACGTCAGTTTTCTTATAAATATAACAAAAACTATAAATGATAGAATTCCAAAATTTGGTACACTTAATTGAATAGCCATTCTACACTTTTGATGTAAATTTTAAGAAAATCAGAGTCTATGTGCAAGGTATATCTCTGTAGTTCAATGGTTAACGTGTGACAATCGTTCGATCAGTTTGCACTGATGGTCTGGGTTTGGACCAAGAACAAAAAAGAGTCAATCAGAGAATTTTTTTTACTCTCTGATACACAACTAGCTGACCAAGCCCCATCCCATAGTGCGTCAGTTAATTGGTATTAGTACGTAGTGGGCAACTGCTACAGAAGATTGTGCTGCTAACCACAGGCCTGGCGTATATGATCCAATTAGAATGTATAGGGTGAGGCTGTGTCCTCATCGTAGATTATTGACTTTGGCACCTGTCTTCTGTGCACATTAAGCTTATCCTATCAAGGGAGTTTCAGAGGAGCTTAGTAAAACAGCAAACATTCAGTGACAAATATTGCAACCGACACATTCTATCTATTTCTCCAATATGATAAATTGAATATGAAATATGCGAAACTTAACTAATCTAGACGTTCAAAGAAACCGGACTTTAGGTAATACACCGCATTAGGCAGATAGGCCTAAATCAGGTTTCCTTTATAGCGACTGCTCATAGATTTACATCACAAGTATTATTAATGTATTAAGTACAAATATGTATTGACAATTGCAACATTCATGGTGTAGGCCCAATAGATGTAGTATTTACCTGAATATACAAACACCGCTATCATAATCACACCCACTTCAGCCACAACATTACAGTACATAGGATATAGGTAGCAGGAACATGACAAAAACGAAACTAAAAGCGGCACTGGTAAAGAGACATGCCTGTGCCAACACAATTTGACCGATTTCTCAAAATTTTCACAGAAAATGATTAAATTTAGGGTTAGGGCTGGGCTGGAGGTTAGGCCAACTCTAACCCAAAACCATAACCTAACCCTAACACCAAGTAAATAAAATACGACACAGCACGTCTCTTTACCAGTGCCAAAGGCTTATTATGCAGGGATCTGTGGTTTGCTCATGTGATCTAGCTACTTGGAGGCTTAGAGGATGGAACAGTGGGTAGGTAATTCAAATCAATCCATACTTGATTGGAGTCCGCTTCGTCGTTTAGCGACGACATTAGGGACAATAAATTGTAGAAGATAAGAATTATTGTTGTCATCTTCTGCACATCAATATTATTCACATTAATTTCTATTACGCCTATACAGAAATCCAAAATGTGAGTTTCAATATATTATTGGAATCCATTAATGTCTATTAATTAATTAATTAATTAATTAATTAATAACTGGTAATAATGTAATGATGTCCTTTATAAACAAATTCAATTTAACAGGCAATATAATGTTACAAACTCTAAGTAGCAATTTGTCCAGTGATGATGTAAGTAGGTTAGCACAATTATTTAATACTAGTTTGTCTGATTTTAGCTCTAACTATAGAACTTTAATACATGTAAGGTTAAACTCTGATCATGTAGGCCCATGAAAAGTATGTTATATACTGTAAACAATCTCAAATGGTGTCCGATTTAGATTAGCCTGTGCACGTTTTTCTAGTTTCTTTGCACTATGTTTTTTGTTCTGCTATACTTCGATTT
>JAQFZF010000308.1:0-18997 GCA_034695365.1 Enchytraeus norvegicus
TAAACTGTAACATTAATAACAGTCATTGAGTTATTTTAAGCGGACATAAATGAAATGATTCATAACGTATACTTTAGCATCGATTATATGTGACATTATTGGCTAATAGTTTGAACTCATTTAAGAGCATCCTAATTAGGTAAGAACGGAATCATCAGCATATCACTGATTGCAAGATACAAAAAATTATGCAATCTTATTATCTGCAGCCTGGGACACAAGTTTTAAATTACTTTTTAATCTTGTGACTATTTCATGCTAGAGCCCTTGGTTAAACTTAATCTTCATGGCCACATGACCATTCCACAATATAGGCTTTTTGTTATTTGGATTCCTTGATCCAGAAAACTATACCCGGAGACCTATTGTAAACGCACAATTTTTACCTCTCTATTACAAACTTCTCGAGATATTCCAGCCTAAGAATGCATTGGAAGCCATCTTTGATTTCATGGTCACGTGACCATTCCACAATATTGGTGATATGGTATTTGGAGTCCTTGGCCAAATTATACATTGGACACCAAAAGAATCTCTCTATCACTTAAACTTCTCGAGATATTCCAGCTTATAAATGCGTTGGCAGCCGTCTTTGATTTCATGGTCACGTGACCATTCCACAATATTGGCGATATGTTATTTGAATTCCTTGACCCAGAAAACCATACCCCGGATACCAAAAGCTCCTCTCTATAACTTTGACATCTCGAGATATTCCGGCTTATGAATCAGTTGGCAGCCATCTTGGATTTATGGTTATTTCTGGAGTTGCCCAAGGTTGCGGACTCGGCAACCAAATTGAATTTGTTCAAGGACCCCAGATGTGTACAAATCAATCATAAAAGTTTATAGGAAACAACATAAACAACATTTCTAGGTTCACTGAAAAACAAATCGACTATCAAGCACATCAGCATATGTACGCCTTGAAGGCCCTCAAAGCCTATGATGTCTCAGGTACTGCACTGCATAATGTTTGCAGCGCAGTATTCTTACCCACAATAGCCTATGCTTCGCAAGCTTGGTGGGGATTCGTCTCTGCTGCAGATAAGCATAAGTTATCGAGCCTTGTACATAAAGTTACAAGATGGAATCTGGGAAGAGGTGTGTCATTTCCTGAACTTGACTCAGAATGTTTGAAGATAGACAGAACTTTATTTGGAAGTATTTTAACCGATGAACAACATGTTCTGTATCAGTTACTACCCGAAATTAAGCTATCATCCTACAACCTACGAAAGAGATCCCACAACCGAACGATTCCTCTGTGCACTGCTCTCACAGCCAACAATTTTATTAACAATCTTTGAAATACCATTGTACTAAGCTTCATTCTATAAAGACTCAAACTCTATCTGCTTCTAATTTAGGATCTGTTTTCGTTGTATCGTATTAGGCCTATTGTGCATTTCAAGCTTGTAACGTTGTGCGTATGCCACAATGAAGTTGCTAATAAACTACTACTACTACTAGTACGTCTCTATAGCTCAGTTGGCTAGCGCGTCGGCCAGTTTTCGCCGACTGTTGCGCATGAGGTCTGGGTTTCGATTTCCGGTCGAGCAATAAGAGAGCAAAATCTCGGATGTACAACGGGTCAACCAAGCCCTCCATCCCTCTCGGGGGTCGGTTAATTGGAAGCAATTAGTACGTTGTAGGTGACTACTTTTCTCAGCCAACCAACTAACCTACTCAACCAATGTCACTCGAGAAGGAGGTCAGACATCAATTCCATTTTTTATTTAGAATAATTCCTTTAATGAACCAACTTTGTTGAAAAAGAATTATTCCCTCGCATATTTGACAATAATTGAGTCAGTATTATGTGGGATTCTCAAGTCATTATAGAAGTAGATCAAGATTTATCAGAATCATTAGACCCACTATGGTCAAATCATTACCCTACTACACATTCTCCCTAGTGGCGGTACTATCTCGCTAATGCATGGTCAGCTATTGGTCAATTTATGTTAAAAAACTCTGAACTTATAAATTATAATATATTTATTACAATGCCCCTGTTCTCTTTTAATATTCCCCCGCTCTCTTTTAGAACATGTGATTATTTTGCTGCGTTTGAGTGGACCAGTTAATAGTGCTTACAATTGTTGTTAGAGACGTTACTGATATCGTCGTCAGATGATGAAACGTACGTTAAACCCGTATTGTATTATATTGTATGACTATTATAATTACTATTGTATTATAATGACTTCCAGAGTAGGCTGAAACCCCATTTGTTTCCTCCATAGATCTGTGTTATATTTCCCGGTTTCATGGCCCAGTCGACAGCAAGCTTGGCTGATAAGCAGGATGTCACTGGTTCGAGTCCCAGCCGGGTCCTTCTCTGAGAGTATCCTTGGATACGGCAACAGACGCTAAACTTACATACAACTTTTTTAATCATATTCCCTTGCCCTGGCTAATGGACTTGTACTGTGTCTGATTTCACTTTCTCTCCATGTTCAGGCATTTACAAGACTAGTGTATTCTGGTGGTATAGAACTGCTTGCAGTTGCATGGTCTGCTTGGGACGTCCCTGACATGGCCTTCGGGTGAGGAACCGGACTCTAAATCCTCATTGTATTGTACGGTAAATGTTGGCGCAGTTAGTTTAGCGTATATATTCTCTTCTTGTATTGTAAGCGATAGTCAACCTTAGAAGGCTGTATACGTTCAGTATTCGGTTGGACTGTTCCAGATTTGTGAATTCAACAACAGATTTAACTTTCAGTTGGATGCCAAAGTCGATAACATACTGGCTTGACGAGAAGGAGGGCACGGGTCTGGGGCCCAGCCGGGTCCGTCTCTGACAGTGTCTTACTGGCACTGATACGGAAACATACTTTAAACTTGCAGTTTTATAGCGTAACTCCCTGTTGTTAAACTAAGTTTAACGTCTATTTCTGTATCCGAGGATACTGTCAGAGACGGACCCTGACATCATTACTACGTCCTTTGCAACAGTTTTGGATGAGGAAGCGGACGTAAAACATTTATTATTAGTATTATTTTCATGGACAAAATATACATTTTGTACATACTAACATTTATATAGCCGTGTCATTGGCACATGTTGAATGGGAGAAAATAAGCTATATCATACTTTGTCGGGGTTAGAAAACAAAGGTTGTTATTAATTATAGAAGTGTCGTTGGGCACGTTAGAGATTTGTCGATACATAGCGGAAGCTTTTTCATTATTATTCATTGTGCTTAATGTAAAATACAATAATAGTCACCAGGACATAATACGTGATAAACAGCCTTGGACATGACAAATGTCAACTATGTGGGTTCGAGGAATACAGGTCCTTCGCAAGGATAAAATTAATGTCATTTAACAAATCAGTGCGTTTAGGCATTATGTAGGCCCTCAAACGTGACAAGCATTGTAATTATCTGACATATATATATATATATCTCTCTCTTCTCTCTCTCTCTCTCTCTCTCTCTTTCTCTCTTAGTGCACTGCCTAACGGCAGGTCCATGACATATAACAGCATAATTCGTGTCTTATAATATCTTAGAGATAATTTTTGTTTTCTGAGGTGTATCTCCTTATCCTTCCTCAATGACGTCCCTGACATCGCCTTCTGGTGAGGAACCGGACGCTAAATCCTCATTGATTGATTGATTGATTGGCTGCGTTAGTCGGCTTCTACGAAACAAGTGCAGCTTTCGGTTGGTCTATTCTCTAGTTTGAGGGAGTCACCACAGGCAGAAAGAAACACGGCTGTGTTGGAGCCAACAAATTTGACATAATAATGATTAAATAATGTTCATTCGTCCAGATAATCAACATGTATTTTATTCCCGGTAGAATGGCCTAGTAGTAGCATGCTTGTCTGATAAGCAGAAGCAACGATTCGAGTCTCAACAGAAATAAGTATCTAGTTTCACAGCTGAGATTCTACTAGTACTGTTGAATCTAGAGGGGTGCCATAGGTTTCTATATTGACCATTTATTGTTTATTAATGCAGGCATTAAAAAACTCCTGAGAAGAGTTGAAGTACAATGACATCTGATAAATATGTTGAGAAACAGAAAGAAGAGTTGGATAGAACATGTTTTAAGGGGGAAGGGTTTGTTGAAAGAAGTAATAGAGGGTAGAATGATTGGAAAGAGAGTCAAAGGAAAACCAAGAATAGGAATGTTGGATGATGTGACGAGTGGAGCATATGTGGAGATGAAAGAAAAACTGAGAATAGAGATTTATGGAAAAGCTATATGCCATGGACCTGCCACTAGAAGTACACTGAGAGAGAGCCTCCGTGGTCTAATAGCAGCACTGCGGCCTCTGAATCATGAGGTCGCGGATTCAAAGCACAGCCACAGCTAAGACCACGAGTTGTAAGCCTTGCAAACTACTTTACTCTCCATTTCTATAATAGCAGCAGTCGGTGTAGCGTACATTTACAAAGACACGCTTTAACGACTGCGCTATCCGAATTTGGAAATGAATCCAGGGTATCTCGCCAACTGGCGAGATCAATAACATACGCTGTTATTATTACTGAGAGAGAGAGAGAGAGAGAGAAAGAGAGAGAGAGAGAGAGAATGCAAGCATGGCATAATTATTGTACTGGATCGTTCAACGACATGAATAAAATACAATACAATACAATTCAGATTTAACGTGCGGTTCTTCACCCGACGGCAATGTCAGGGACAACAACAGTAGGCAGCTTATAGAAGTATAAATCTTACAATTCAAAATTGAGCGAGGATAATAATCATCTGCAATATCGTTAAAAATGTCATTGATTTGACGAAGTAACAAGAATATCTTTATCTTTGAGACCTCTACTTATCGTCTCGGTATACTGAGACGAGCTATAAAATTAAGTTTCAAATTGTTTCCTACGTATTTAATCAAGGACTCATCCTCTATTCTTCAATCTGAACCCTTAGTTATCAACGGCCGTACTTGCAGAAAATGTAACTAGTTTAAAATTATTTGGAATTATTTTACTTTGCAATTTAGTTATACTTTGTAATAAGAATTTGATAGTATATGCATAGTAACATAATGAAATGCCTATAGTTTCTAGGAAATATCTAGTCTCTGTCCGTGTAATAAAAAATTACACGAAAAGAAAAATATTAGAAATCTTAAAATATTAGGCATTATTTTAAGTTTGCCATTTAGGTTATACTTTGTTATTTAGAATTTGATACTTTATGCATAGTAGAATGCTTGTAGTTTCTTGAAAATATCAAGTCTCTTTCCGTATAATTTTAATGTTAAAATATATCTTGTTAAATAAACCAACCGATCACGAATTTATATTTATAGTGTATGCTATTGATCTCGCTAGATGATGAGATAGTCAGGACCCGTTTCCAAAATTCGGCTAGCTAGTCGCATGACAATCATGTTAATTAGAACTGCACTATTGTTTTTTGGTTAAATATTACACAATTAGTAATTAGTCAAAGTTTAGTGATTTTTAGAAGCTTTCAACATTGAGTTTTGTTCTATCCTTGACAGTTGTTTCTGCATTTTTGCCAGTGACTTTAAAGTGACTTTGTCAGCTTTACTAATTAAGTTAAATACGGTGATTGAATAAAAGACCGAAAAGGGAGAAGACAGGACTTTACTGATTGCTTTAAATTGAACATGGCATTGGTCTGATTAACTCCAAACTATGACTTTCCAGTTTATTCCAATAATTAGATGGACAGTTTCACAAGCTCATTAATTCAATAGGTGAGCAGAAGATAGAATAGGTGAAAGAAATGAGTCTATGTGATGACTTTAAATGTTAAAACAAAGGCCGGAAATCAATTTGTGGCCACCGAATTAATGTCGAATAAAATTAGCATTCGACTGTAGGATTATACCCGGTTTCAAAATGGTCGGCCTACACTTTTATCGAAACCCAATAAACTTCATAGTTAGTACACCAGACTAAATTAATAATTATACATTTATACTTAGTGGCGTCCATCCCCCCAATTTTGACCCAATAATTTGGCTCAAAACTAACCACCATAGCGGTGTTTCCCCCCAATTTCGGACTTCCCACCCATAAAAAAAACCGGAAGTTTGGCTTGAAAATCTCTCTAGTTAATTTTTTAGGTGGCGCAAGATGGACTGGATGCTCCTGTTTATACTGTAACTTAGGTCTAATTATTATATAGCAGACGTCTAAGCTTAATTTAAAATAACAGGGCTTTCTTAAAGCATACCCTGTTAAAATTAAATTTGGTTTGTCCATTACTATTTGGACAAATCGAACAAATGGTACATGCGGACTGCAGTTTCAGCATCATACTGTATAGTGTGTACAGTTTCATCTTAATGCCTATAGAATTTATAGTACTTTCTTACATCCATATCAATAATCTACTTTATATTTGATATAATTACACAGATAACCTCCGTTTGCTATTGTTTTCTTTCCATATAGGCCTAAGCAGGTTTAGATGCTCCGTAATAAACCACAGTAGATTCTGTGGAGTGAAGGCTGTTATAAGCTTAAACACAATCTTTGTGACGGTAGCTAAAGTGTGTCGAGTGGTCTTGAAGAGAAGCGGTGAGCTTCTTAGCTTGACATTAAACACATGACAGGACTCTAGATTTGCAAGGTTTTGGCTTGGAAATGTTTTCCTGATAGCTTCCTTCAACAGCCAAAGTTCAAATAAAGACGTTGACTTTCTTGCACCAATATAAAACTTTATTTCTTTCCCTTATCTGGTTTTGTAGTCTGATTGTGACTTTTACAGTTTTGTTAATTCAATTACTGAAATGCAGTCAGATTAAAGCGGCCTAGGGTAAAATTTTTAACTTGGGGGTGGGGGTCCATTATGGTAGGGCCTATCCTGTATTTCATCGAGATCCCATTCAGAATAATTAGGCCTACGTCATTTTCTGGCTGTATTTGAGTTGACCAGTTAGTGCAACCATACTGCGTGAGACGTCCCTGATATCGTCGTCAGATGACAAGCTGTACGTCAAAAACACAATTTCGTTATATTATACGTATTGTAGAATAATGTTGAATTATTCTTACAAAATTTCCAAACAAAATTTATAACTTTCCTACCAGATGACCATTTTTGGCTTAATCTGACATAATTAGATTTTTGGCAGAAAAACTGAAATCTGAAGAGAGGGTGGAATATCCTCTATCCCGCCCCCCTCCTCCCACCCAGGTAAATGTTTCAAGAATAAGTATAAAGGTTGATGCACTAGTTCTAAAGATGACCCTCTATAAAAATGTTTAATAAAATGGCGGGAAATCAAATCAATTCAACCACCGCAAAAGAGACGTCCAGTGGTGGATCTAGGAATTCTTTACGGGAATTTGTTATTTTATAAGGTTTAATTAAAATAATAATTATTATTATTCTAGAATATTGTTGCATGCACCTTTTTGAGGGGGAGGGACAGATCAAATCAAGGCTGCTCCAGGAGGGCCAGGGGTCCAACACAGGTATTTCAATGGGTCAATTGCAATATTTTTTTAATCGAGGGGGAGGCTATTCTCCCCGAGCCCACCCCCTCCCGTCCACCCCCCGTCGGGTCGAGGGGACCATTCTGCCCCCCTTAATCCGCGCCTAGAGACGGCTACACGGAAGGAGAATGCCTACACAATCCTCTCACATTCCCATTGATATGCTGCAAGGTGAGAAGTGATTCGAGGTCATTCATTCAAAAGCTTTAAATAATGTTCTCTATAAAAAGTTATAAAGATAAGTTTAACCTCTGTTTAATATCTCGCTAGGAGTCAACGGTGTGCTGCAATATGGCAGACTAAAATACGCTCGACAGTGATTGGAGTCACCATGGTCTAGTGGCAGCACGGTGGCCTATGAAACGTTAGGTCACGAGCTCAATGTCCAATTTTTGAGTAATTGAAGGTGCAACCTTAAACATTCTGATTTACTCTCCATTGATATATTAGCAACCTCTGGTTAGTTGGGTTGACTGATTGATGATGGTTGTCACACAAAAAGTGTCGCAGCTAGTCTATATTTTATATGGCTGTTTATTAAATAATACTTTATTTTATTTCTATACGTGTGATTGTAACAAAATCGTAATATCGACTATTTAAAGATTTATTTACTATTAAAAGCAGATGCTGACTAAATAATTAATTATTTGTAAATGCTTAATTTTAGTATCATTTTTTATTGAAGGATAATGATCACTGATTATATTCGTAGCACCTGTAAACTGTTGTTCGATACAATATATCATGTACAAGGCAATAGTATGCAACTATAGTGTAATACCCTACAACGTTGTACAATGATATAAAATTATTAAGCTAGGCCCACATTATAACGCAGATACGTCAGTGAAGGGCAGAGTGGCCTTGCCCATGGCATCTATGCACTTGGTCGCTCAATTGGTCAATTGGTCGCTTAAATTTTAGAATTTCCGAACCTGGTTAAATCGTGTGTTGCTTATGGTAGGCTAGACTGCTTTGCCTTTACTCAGTGGCGGCGCCACACCAGGTCGCAGTGCTGCTGTCCGACCTGGTGACCTGACCTGCCTAATTATTACATTGTAATAGCATTTTACAATTTTACGACCTGCCTTTAACTTTTAATGACCTGACAATGACCTAGTGGCTCGAACGGTCTGGCGCAGCTACTGCCTTTACTGTTCCAAACACTAGTATACAGAGGCGCTATAAGTTATCCTTATGTGTATTTTATGATATTGTAGGTTTATAATAGCTGCGTCTTATGCGTAAAGTTTAGAATATAGATCAACCGAAAACTGCACGTGCTCATATACAGTCTGGTCAAGTACACAGAAGTCATGGCACATACTACTAAGACCTGCACTGCGGCATTTGCGTTAGTCGCCTCTTACGACACGTGCAGTTTTCGGTTGGTCTAGATTCTCAAGCTCCCTGAAGGAATACAATAATGCTTATTTAAGACTCTCATTTTGTGTCCTAAATATTATGTGAATCTTTTCACCAGTGGCGGCTCCAGACCGTCCGTGCTCCCAGGTCATTAGAAACCAAAGGCATAAAATAATCATTCAGGTCCGGTCACCGGGTCTGAGGCTTTTTTACCAGGCCTTTTGACCTGGTGCGACCTAGTGTGGTGCCACAGCAGTTCGTCACCTATTCAATCCTGATTCCATTAATCATAATAATCCACTTTTCCCTCTTCTCTAGAATCTACATGATCTTCGTCTGTTTAATGCACATCCTCGTGTCATATATCTTAGCAGTGGCATTTAGAACCACGATATTTTCTTCTATTCTCATAAAAGCTTCTCTCAATGCGCGCAATCATACCTTGATCATCTGCAAATCTCACATCTTTCTACAGTTTTCCTGCCTCAGCTATACGCTCATATTTGCCATATTCACCAGATGTGGACTGTGTTCCATTCATTCATCGGAAACTGCATCGTGTCCTTCTCCTTCAACATTTATTTTTGCTGGACCTGTTTGGGAGGACCTGTTTGCTGGTAGTTCAAATGCAGTTGGAGACGCCCCTGATGTCGTCATCAGATGATGAAACCGATATTAAATTCGCATTGATTGATTGATTGGTTCGTCTTTCCACTCCTGATTAGTCTTGCCTTCTCCGCAGAACTTCAGAAGCGCACAATGTTTCTAGGCTAGCGCAGATACACTATTAAGCTGACGCCCCAGTCCAGTGCCAACAGTTGCTTAAATGCATAGGAAGTTATTAAAGCAGTGTACTTATTGATCCGCAGCGGCGACGCTTATTCATTGTGCTGCGGTCAGTGCATTTTCAGGTAAAGATTAAATCCAAATTTAACATCAGTTTCGCTGCCCAGAGACTACATCAGTGACGGTGAGCCCTGGGATTTGACACGACAACGTATGCAACTCCATCCAGACGTTTAGCCAAATGCGCTATTGATTCAGCCGATTAGTTGCCAATGCCATTTCAGTCCCGGTAGGATGGCCCACTGGTAAGACACTTAACGTAGAACCAGGAATACGCCGGTGCAAGTCCCAGCTGGGTCCGTCTCTTAAAGCATTATTGTGCTAGGAAACAGAAGTTAAACTTACACTTACATGTTTGTAGTGCATTAACAACATGACAAGACACATTAAAAATTTAACACTTACACAAGACTCATTACAAATGACACAAAGCGTTGCAAAGGACGACACGTTATTACTTGTACAAAGAGTCACAATGAATGGATAAACGTGATAAGATAAGCGGGAGACAGAGATGTGTGGAAAACCATGACCGTCAAAGCTGAGAGCAGGCAGAAAGAAGAAGAAGAACAACAACATGACATTGTGCGCACAAAATTCGCACTAATGATGTTAAGCTTCCTGACAAAGATGAATGCGTAAGTGTTGAGAGCCTTTCTGCTTCACTAGTTCTCTACAGAAACCATTCATTCACTTGCACGCCATGAATTCATCGAGTTTGTTCCCTAGTAATTAGGGCACCGAGTCGTTAACAATTATACCAAGTTCAAACGCAGCCGTACGAAGACTTTTTAGTTCAAACGTCTGATGAAAATTCTTAAACGAATTTGGAGAGTATCTCCTCATCTAAATTACCGTAGCCTAAATCCACCCCCTTGTTTGTTCTTAAGAACCATAAGTGCCGATGGCCCGCGTTGAGGGTTGCTACGCCCCCTCAAAAATTGAGTAGGTGATACTACATGTAGGTGTGCAAATTTATTTGTATTTTATCCATTAGAACCCGTGGACTCCTCTTTTTTAAACTGTCTTGAGCTAAAAATCTTACTTCTGTAGTCTTCCATTTATATAAAGATAGTTTTCGATTTTCTTAAAAATAACTACAAAAGTTAACCAGTTTTCTTGCAATCAATTGCAACCTCAGATTTTTTAAGATCAACGACTTGATGTTTATCCAGTTTGCTTAAATATGAAATGATAATAACCAAGACATGTCTTAATACTATTCGCAGGAAAATTTATTTTAGTCGTTGACGGTATCATTCTAATAGCATTGTTGTTGTTGTTGTTGTTGTTGACAACTAAGAGAATAACTTATCATGACTCACAGAAACCAGAATGTGAATAGAATAAAGGTCCAAATACGGTACATGTCCATTCATTTGTAAAATCTCAGAGACGAAACAATGGTCAATATTTAACGGCTAGTTGGCCATGATTCACAGAAATTAGATTTAGATTTTGTGACTCATAAGCTGGGACCTCTACATAGAGTCTTTAGCAAGCATGATTTCCTGACAAATGATCAAATAAAGTATTGAGACATTTTATAGAGATTTAGATAGACGGTGCATGGATAACTGAACATTCCTTTCTCTTGTGCTTAGATTTCCTTCTTAAAAGTTTAGTCAATTATTATTCGGTTTAAATAATCTACAATTATGTCCTTATGATTGGGTTTACCTGCGCGAACGCTTGCAATACAATACTATACAATACAATACAATACAACGAGGCTTTACCGTCCAGTTCCTCACCCGAAGGCGATGTCAGGGACAATACAAGACAATAGTATAATATACACTAGTATTTGAAACATTTAAATAGCACAAGCAATGCTAATTGGTTCACGAAAACGCATTCAACAAGTTTAAAACTCATGCTAAAAGAGAACACTTGTAAAACACGGTACAGTCCATTAATCCAATAAACCAACAATAATACCGGTGTATTAATTCAGTAAGACCGTTGCTGTATCCTTATTTATATTGAAATCGGTTGCATTGATTCCTAAAACTTTATAGTTTCTGAATGTTTAGTCACAGTTATCTCCTATTGCTCTTTCCCTATCTCTCAGACACATTCCTATAATCTCTCTAGCACGTCTATCTCAGCACATAAACCCATTGTATCTGATTCCAGGACACTCTATATCATCCCGTACATCCAGATATCTCCAGGATCTCGTTCCCTATATCTCGGAGATCCCGGGAGATAGAAAGAGGTCTCCGGTAACGGGACCCAAGAGAGGGCGGAGACAGCAAGGGATGGCGCAGGATGGTCAGGGGTGCGATTATGTATAGAGAGGGTGTGAATTATTTGGGGGTCTGGCCCCCTTTTAAAAGTCCTATATCCATCTAGTGGAGGATCTAGACATTTTTGAGGGGGCAAAATATTATTTTTGCTTACCTTCTTTCGAGAGGGCCAGACTCTATCGAGGCTAATCGAATTGGGCCAAAGGTAAAAAATGATATCTGAAAGATTCTGAATAGGTCAATATTTACAAATCTGAATGTTACATATATCTGATTGATTCAATCGGAAATCAAACCTGGACATTATTATCCTGACATGCTTTACCGATGAAGTGGAAAGAATTATCATTTGGAGGAGGAGAAGTAGTTAGTGAAGATGGCCACCCCGATGTTCCCTAAAGATGAGGGGTCGGGGCTCAAATAGCATTGCTGGGGGTTAATGAGCCATGCTAATACAGCCAATGATTCGAACTCTGACTTATCTGATTTAAAATTATATTTAGGCTACAATGATATCTCTGGCCTAAATGTAAACATTATTTCGTTGAGACTAATATATCTAAGCTTTATTTCTTTCATACTATCATTAAAATAAGCATATGTTTCCAGCTGCTGAAACATGTGTTTCCATGTAAAGCATATGTTACTACAAAAGACTATAATATGTGAAATATTAATGTATCCAGAATTAACATCAGAGGATTTTAGAGAACCAGTACAAAGTAACTCTAATGACCGGTTTAATTCTTAAGCTCTCTACAGTCCTTGGATCAATGACTATAAAACCTTTCATCCCAAAAATTGAAAGAAGAATAGAAGTATTACATTGATTATGAATGGAACTTAAGTATAGATAAGTATAATGGATACTTCGAAGCTAGACGCTTTTGGGAAGTGTGTGCACATAGCCTAATACGTACAATGAAATACAATACAATTGTATACACTGCAATATGGATTTGACGGTTGTCTTTTCTTATGAATTTCATTTAACCCTTTACATGTAGTTTACAAGTAGATCCATGTATGAAATAAAGTGAATGTAAAATTAAAACGCTTTCATCACTTAAGTTAGAATTAAGTGTCATTTATTGTAACTTTGATCTTTAACTTCTCTTACGTTGAACTATATTTTAAGTTTTAATAGGATAAATTCAATGACATCAATCAATCAATTCGAATTTAACGTCCGTTTCATCATCTGAAGACGATATCAAGGAAAATGATTTGGGACATGCCTTGGCCCATTAAATAATATTTTCTCTTAAAATAATAGTTATTATGTATTTGTTAAATCTAAGCCGAAGTCTTTGATGGTATCATGAATTCTATAGACCAGATAAGGGCGCCAAAATTTGATAATAAAGAAATCTAGATGTTAATAGTCATTTTTACTAATTTTCGAATGGCGAATTGGATAAGATTCGCCAACTTCCGAAAAATTACACCCAACATATAGATCTAGCAAATCGTCTAATCTCGCCCCATTATAGCTTTAGAAGCCTGGTTAACATTGAACTTTTCTTGTCTATTTCTTATGTTGTTATGATGGATGAATTCGTTATAAATCTAAGAGCAGAGTCTACAAATAGAAATGTTTGCCTTGAACGGGCAGGCGATCTAAACCGTAAGCAATATTTCCCCTTGTAATATATTTATACACATCTAGGCTTTAAGTCAAAATCCCAATCTCAGCACCAACTCTAGCCATAAGAAGTCAAGAAAAATGAAAATGAAAAAACAATGAGACGCGTATAAATTGGCCTACATGTATATTGGACATAGGACAATTAGCAAAATCGGGAAGATATCCTTGATGCCTATCTCTCAGACCCTGCATCAGATAAACGAGTGATTGATGTTGGGATGTGTTGGACTCTGTGGAGTCCCACTCGGGATTGGCACTGATAATCGATCTAACCTTTGACCCCTTGACGGCATCGGGGGGATGGGGTGCAACATCGGGAGAGGGGCTGCGGTATCTGGGGTAGCCTATTGCATCTTTGTGGTGAAACCAAGATGCAATCTATGAGGAATTAACTTCCAATTTGGGGTTATGGTGAAGAATGTCTCGCAATGTCTCGAAGCTGATCCCGTTTGCGTATTTTGCTCTTTCACCGGATATAGGCATTTCCTTTAATCTCAGCTCTGATTTAATGTCTTTATTTGTACACACTTTTAATAGACGTGGAAGAAAATAAATAAATTTTGTGGGAAGCATGGTCCGTGTTATTGTTGCTCGTCCAGAGTGTCAAATGTGCTCTGACCCCCTTCTTATTCGTTACTCTGAAGGGAGGGGTCATCCAGGGCTCGCCGGCAGTTCTCTATAAGCTCCGCCGCCTCGTAGGGACTTTCCATGTCAACTAGTGTGAACTGTTTGTAGTGGCACATTTCTCTGAGGACGTCTCTGACATTGGCTTGGGGTGAGGACGCGTTAAATCCGCATTGATTGACTGATTGATTGAGTATTGTATTATTATTATTTGCATTGAAATAAATATATTTTGTAGTGTGGTAGATTTGAAAAAGGGGCACATGCTTAATCTGCACCATGCACTATCCTGTGAAACCGATTAGGGTGGAGGGGTGGGTGGGGGGGAGGGTAGGGGGGAGGAGGGTGGTCTTCTGGCAGTGATATTTAATATCGAGTGGGATGTTCCTCGAGCAATTAGCCGCCTCGTCACATGACCGATGAGACAGGGTGGCCGAGTGGACGGGCGGGCTGCTCCAGCGAGCACCGGGGGAATTAGCGAGTTACATCCCGCAGGAGTTTAGGGAGATTGGGAATTGAACTTCTAGGTGCTCGTGTTCATAAGAGACGACTAATTCAGATTCTGCATTGGAGAGGTTTGAGAGAAACGTGAGCCATGCTCATAAGTTAATGTTTTTAAACTCTACAAGATAACTTTAACGTTTCTGAATCCAGGGATTCATGTATTGTTAGAGTCACGGACCCTGCTGGGAGCGAACCCGTTACCTCTTGCTTATCATTCAAACTTTCTACCGACTCGGCGATCCAAATTGGACAAATTCGGGAGATGTAAGTGCAACATTCATTTCGGTCTTTATTTCAGTTCACATGTACATTGATGTTTCAGTGACATTACTTTAATTCTGCAGTATTGTGCTGTGATAAATAACATAATAAAATAAGTGCTTGTACTGATTATCATCAAATATAATCATTTGACTCTATTAAATGCTTTTTTATTATGGATATAATTGTGCATTACTGAATGGATATCTCAAGCTCCGTCTCGCATCTCCGTGGTTTCAGATTGAAGGACTGAAGAAATGTGATTAATGATTCTGTTGAGAGAAAAGCCCCTTGTGGGAACACGGTGTGAGTCATATCTTCTAAAGATGAGTGTTTCATCATCTCACGATGACATCAGGGACGTCTCCAACAACATTCAAGTTCAATCTAATAAAAAGATGAGGAGGTTTATGTTGGTGGACATGTTAGGCTCAAGATAGTATATTATGTTTAACGTCTGCTTTCGCAACCAATGATACTGTCTGGGACGGACCAGACTAGGACTCAAATCTATGGCCTCCAGCTCAGTTAATCCTGTCAGTTACGTTCTCAATCAATCAGTGAGGATTTCACACCCGGTTCCTCGTCCAGAGACGATGTCATAGAAGTCATCACTCGACTGTGTTGAGCCGTCTCAGAGAGAAGCCTTGTACTTCTGAAACTTGACGTTAAATACGCTCAAACCTACCTACCAGGTCCTACCTATTAAATCTCGGAAACGCTTTAATTTTAATATCTTTAATTAGCTCTTGCATGTTAACTACCCTTGGATTCATCCCAGCTGCAGTACAAATCCCTGAGATCAACTTTGATAATCTCTGTCACTTCTCCGTGATGATTATATAATGAAACCTAGTGTAAGAAAAGGCGGTCAATAACTCCGTTATCCTATCATCAGTATTGAAGCATTCTTTACACGTCTAAATTATTATAAAATTCAGTGATAGCATAATCAATCAATCAATCCTGGATAGCATAATTAATCAATCAATCAATTAATCAGTGATCACATAATCAATCTATCAATAAGGGATAACATAATTAAACGTTATTAAATACCACCGTGCAATGACAATTTGACGTCTGTATCATCATTTGACGACGATATCAAGGATGCCATTATGGAAACACAATTGTTAATAATAGAATCAAATCTGTTGACAGACCCGGCTAGTCATTGACACCGCAAACCTGCTGATTCAATGACGAATATTCTACCGATTATTCGATTCAGCTAAAGGAATTGCCTAATTTAAAATCAGTTTCTCGGTCTAACGGTTGCATCAGTGACGGGTAAGCCCTGGGATTCGATCCGTGAACCTTTGAAATCAGAACTGCGACATGGCAATATTAATATTATTATGTATTGATATAGGCCTAATGTAATATTATCCTATATCCTAAATATTGTTACTAGAGTTTCTGTACTAAATCGTAGACTTGCTTAGTACATAACTTTTGCTTTTACAACGACTCTTTATTATCTGTGTCTATTGACTCTTTCTATGTATAGCTCATTTTGTCATGTATACTGTTTTGCGATGCGTGCGCAGAAAATTATTTGTAACAAAATTGCATAAGTTGGTTTGAAAATAAACGAAAATATGATAATAATTATGCAATCATGCATAATACCCCCTAAGCTCTGACACATCTTCTATGATTCTATAATTAGAGCTGGCGGAAGGAAGAGCCTCCTAATTAGGTTATCCTATCTCGAGTCTATTGAAGGATTTTGTTACACCGTCTCGACAGATAATCACAGTTGAAGTCCATTTGTCACCGCCAGATAGAGTTTAATTAACCCTAGGGCTGCATGTGGTTATACTGTATGGAGACAGAGATCAATTAACCCCAGGACTGCACGCAGTCACACTGTAGCGAGGCGTCAATGGAGTGGGAGGATCCCGCATCATCTGTTGGGGTAAAAGGTGTAGCCATGACGCCAGCCAGACATCAGGGACATCATGGTAGGTAGGTTTGAGTGTGTTTAACGTCAAGGTTCATAAGCACAAGGTGTTTCTCCTCAAGACGGCTCAACACAATCGAGCACTGCCGTCACAAGTATTCGAGTAAAGCTTTTTTTTGCTTAGTTCCACAAAGCGTCCTGCAGTCTATTACAGACCGCCGAGTAGGAGTCAATCATCATGGGCAACATTGTATCGAATTGTATGTCTTGCCGGCTTAGCGGCAGCGTCGTGAACTTTCGAACATGACGTCCGGGATTCAACCCCCGGTTCAGCTGATCAGAGAGTAAAATCTGGACGTACAAGTGGGTTGGTTGGTGCTAGCGCGCTATTTTGCATTGAGCGCGAAATGGGTCTTAAACAAGCATCTGATGTTTCCTGATCCATATCTCTGTTACTATTATTATTATTACGGAAACCATCTCTTCATTCAGTAGACTACTTTCGCGACATCGTTTTCGGATGAGGAATCAGACGTTGAATTCTCATTTATTGATTGATTGTAGATTATTTCTAGCACTTTCAGACAATTAAGTTGGTTGGTGCAGACTAAATAGGCCTACTTGACGTACCTGTAATTTTCATGCTCATAAACATATCCCGGTTGGATAACGTAATCGGTAACACACTTGCTCGATAAGCAGGATGTCACGAGTTCGAGCCCCAGCCGGGTCCGTCTCTGACAGTATCATTCGATACGGAAACAGACGTTAAACTTAACTCAACTTTCTATAAAAGCAGAATTTATCATCTGTTTTGTGGCCGAATGGCTGCATCATTTAAGTTTGAGCCCTGGGATTCGAACCGTGAACTTATGTCCCTGACATCGCCTTCGGTTGAGGAGCCGAACGTTGAATCCTCATTGTATTATATTGTAGTATAGTATACATACAAAACAGTTCTAAGAACACGGCAGTCATCGAGCACTTTGTTATAGGAGCATCTCTTCACGCTGTGCTGGTAATTGACGACAGATGGCTGAGTTAGGAGACCAGTCTTGTATCACATAGGCTACCACATTAACACTTGATTGATTGTCAGTGGGGCAAAGAGTAAGCTATAGTCACTATGTCCTCCTATTACTGCATCATACGTGGGACTCGGCTATCATGATGTGCCTAATATAACATCGTCTGATGGCGAAACGGACGTTAAATCATATTGTATTTTTTGTACTGTTAAATACATGAACCAACAGTGAATTGGTTCATGTAATAGAGCACTAATAAAACGATGATCTTACCGATTTCTGAGATTAAGGTCAATATAATTTTTATAATTGTCGGTTTTATGGATAAATGGACTTGCACCATGTTTGACAAATGTTGACCCTGGGACTCCTGATCTCTTTCAATACTTGTGATTTCTTTGTTTGAGTAGCAGCTAGTCATGCTTGTGCTGTTGGAGACGTCCCTGGCATCGCAGTCAGATGATGAAACTGACGTTAAGTTCATAATATTTTATTGAAGAATTGTATTGTAAGTTGTCCATTGTTGAAGAAAAAACGAGAATATTATTATCCGTGAAACTTTTTGTTTCTTTGAGAGAAAGTAACATTTGTCAGTAACCGTAACATGGCAAAAAAGTTCGCATAACATTCTGTGAATCTAATCAGAACTTTTTTCTTTATTCGCCAGGTTAAGTAAATAGAAATATTTGGATCAAACTGTCCGTTCTGCAAGGAAATAAGTTCAATAATGACGTCTCTGGCATCGCCTTCTGGTGAGGAACCGGACTCCCGTTGGTTGATTGATAATAGAGACAGATCGTTGGTACAATACAACAAAATACAAGAAGGGCATTTTATAGCACTTCGTTTGAGTTCTTTATACAACGTAGTTGTACGTCTCCGTGGCTCAGTGTGTCGGTTGGTGCGTCGGCTAGTTTGTGTCGCTGTTGCGCATAAGGTCCGGGTTTCGATTGCCGGTCGAGTCAATCAGAGGGTAAAATCTAGGATGCACAACGGGCCAACCAAGCCCACCATCAGTTTGTGGGTCGGATAATTGGTAGCAATTAGTACGTAGTAGATGACTACTTCGGAAGATTGCGAAGGTTACCACAGGTCTG
>JAQFZF010000309.1:0-18995 GCA_034695365.1 Enchytraeus norvegicus
ACTTGGGATCAGTATGTGCGGGGTTCGAATCCGAGGCTCGCCCGTCACTGATATCTCTGTCAAGAGATGAAACTGACCTTAACATTGGCTTTAGCCTTTTTAAACCTTCATGTTTTGCTGAGCTAATCACATCCTATCAACCTTTCCGCATTCTTTGCTCATCTGTCAGATCTATTTAATATCCTCTATGTACTATCATCTAAAGGCATGCAATCGTTCAGTTGTACCTCTCCAACACTATGGAATTCTTTTCCACATGATCTTTAATCATGTACATGTGTATTATAACCATCTTCCAGGTCAAGCTGAACACCCATGTTTCTTCTTTAGATCTGTTTAATCAGATTATCTTGCTTTGGCTAATGGACTAACTGTTTCGGATCAATCGATGTTGCTGATTTCAAAGTATACAATTAATTAATTATAATATTGAAGACTTTGATAAAAAATTATTGGATTGAATTTGAATGAGCATAAGTGTGTAGGCTGCGCATATGTGTGTATGCATTTATATTTGTTGCATACTAATGCCTGTAACATGTGTACATATGTGACTTTGTGTACATCATATGTACTTTGTGCGTGTGTACATCATATGCACTATATAGTATATATGTGTGTGCCACTGTACTGTACATCATATGCACTATGTATGTGTGTGTATGTTTGTGTTCATCATACTAGGCATGTGTGTACATGTATGTTCAGGTTTGTAAATCTTATGTACTATATGTGCTTGTAGGATCACGGTGACCAGAGTGACAGCAGACATCTCACTAGCTAAACGTTCACTGCTCAACAACCCAAGCAAGAGAGCTATCATGGAGCGCTCCAACAGCCGCTCCACTTCTATCGGTACATCTTTCTTATAATTATACTGTAAAGGTAATCTTAATCATATCACATCTTTATCTTTGAGACAGTCAATCTAAAAGTAAGATAATTATGTTAGCGTTTTTCAGTGCATCGTTATGTTGTCTAATTGTGAATGAAGAAAGCATACTTGTTACTCTTACCAATCCTATACATTGCTTCACTTTATGTTTAACAATAACAGAAACTGTCCAGGTAAAGCTGATGTAAATTTTAGCAGTATTTAGCCAAGGTGAAAGGAGATTATAGAGAAAATATTTAAGTTAGCATGAACTCTTTAGGCTGATTGACTGACTGATTGATTGATTGATTGATTTAGTTGAGGTTCAGGGAGAGATAGAGAGGATATTTGAGTTAGCTAGAACGCTACAACTCGTAGTACTAGACTGTGATACAATCAACCACCCCTCACAACTCGCTAAAACATCTCTCGCTCCGATCATCGTCTATGTTAAGATTGCTGCCATCAAGGTGGGGCAATAGTAGAATCTAGTGATTTAAGCCATTTAATATTTAGTATTTTTTTACTTTGTTCAATTTGTTACATAATAAGTCATTAATAATAAAAAATAATAAGTAATAAATAATGTATTAGATACAATAAATTATCAAATAATGTGAAATATAATATATTTTGCATTTTTGCAATAATTTAATATACTATGCAATATATATTTAATACTTATCACATTTTAAATATTATCATATAAAATATTTTGTCTGACCTGTTTATTACCCATGGATGTAGAATATTCGTACAAATATTACCTCTAAATGGGTTCATGCTTTGTATCCCCAGTGTCTTGCTAATAAAAACTAAAAAACTCAATTATGTATTTAACTGAGCCCAGTAACGAAGCGCTCCTGAGATATTGTTAAGATGCACTATTCAAAAGCTACTTGATTGCTTGATTGGTTGTGTCTCTATATTGCAGGTGCTGCAGAAGCTCATAAAGAGTCGGAGCAAGTCCCAGAGTCGTAATATGAACGTACAGCTCGTATCAGCGGAAAAGCTCAGCCAGTGTAATCCGGTATATGATTTTAGTACTGCTTGATGGTTTTTCGAAAATTAAAGAAAAAACTTAATATTTATTTATGTATATATGATTCGTGTAAGGTGTAAGTTGTTAATCTTATCATCAATTGATTATGTAGCAGGATCAGTTTGGCTTAATAGGATATGATTGATAGCTTGAATATTTATTGATTGATAGGTATAAATATATAATATATATTATATAATTATAGAACAAGATTGACTGATTGATTGATTGCAGGACATGTTCGATGTCATCCTGGAGGAGAATCAGTTGGAGGAGGCGTCAGATCATCTAGCTGACTACCTGGAGGCGTACTGGCGTGCCACCCACCCCCCGCTCGTCTCTCCCGACTCGTCAACATCTGGTCTCAAGCCTGCTGGGTCGCTGCATCATCGGCACGGTATCTAAATCTTCCTTTATTCTTCTTCTTTCAGGTATCAATCCCGGTAAGGGCATTGATGGGTATGGTTTTACACAGTTCTCGTTCTCTTGTGGTTCTGAACATTTCTGTTTCTTATATGTTTTTCCAATCATTGGGACTCTGTCTATTGTATTTTATTCTTTGTAAAATTCCTATGCAATGCTTAGAGAAGCACATCGGAGACATAGTTAAGAGTGCACTATACAAAGCTTCTTGATTGATTGATTGATTATTGCGTGTGTTTAATGTTGACACAGGATCATCGCGGCGTGACACCAACCTCACCACCAGGCGGCAGAGCCACTACCACAGCCCCGCCTCTCAGCGAGACTCCACCCACTCTAAACACGACGCACCTCGCGGTCACAACCCTCAGTTAGAAGGGGGCGGCGGTGGGGGGAAATCTAACTTCACGAGCATTCGAATACAAGAACCTCCCAATAGAAGAAGTTTTGCTGTCTGAGGGTGCTGGAGCTTCTTGGAGGTTATTTTCTTTTGTGATATCTCGTAAGAAATCAAATGAAAAGAAAATGGGTGCCATTGATGAAGAAGTTTTTCCCATCTGAAATGGAGAAATGTTATTAAATCGAAAGAATAGAAATGCTGAGTTTTGATATGCACGATAATTTGATTTTAGTATATCAACATAGATAGCTTTGATCTGCGAGGAAAAATGGAAATCTTGGAAGTAAACCTTCCTCTTGGGATCATTCATAACGCTAGATATTCTTGTTTCAATTTCAGTTGAAAGGCTTATTGTGAGGCATCAGTATTATGAGACCTACCTGCGGAATATCGCTAGCTTTGATATTGACTGCAGTTAATAGTTTAAAATTGCCTTTGTTTTAGCCAATGATCTAACATAGCTGGGCATTACTTAGTGTGGTTTGAAGTTAGAATCGGCAGAAGAAGCAGAAGAGCCGAACCTAGTTTGACTTTATTTGGAGATGGTTACAGATAATCTTGCCTCTCCAATGCTGTTACTTGTTCATATATGCTTAAATAATGAGCACAATTTGTTTGCGATGTCATCATAAAATGATGAAACGGATGTTCAATTCTCATTGACAAGTAATTGGTCAGTAATTGGCAAGTAATTAGCAGTTGGAGATATCCAGTAAACTGTTGATGAATTTTACGAGACTGATAGATTGTGATATTTTCTGTACTTTAACGTGTTCATTTGTTTGATATTTGATTTTACTGGCCCCAGGCCTGGGGTCGGTTGCTGAGAATCTTACTTTGATCTTCTTGAATGGTTTGGCATAATCGATTGTATTATTATATTTGCACTTGTGCGTTTTTGGCAATCGAGGATATTATTTTGAAATATTTTGGCACATTCAAGTAATTATCAATGAATTTGTTTGTGTTGCTGGTCGTAGAATAAATGCGGTATTTATTAACTCCTGCATCGTGATATACTTGTGTAAATTACTAAATTTGTCTGTGTGATGCAATTAGTAGAACTTATGAAAATCTAATCATGTTACAAGATTTCTACTATGAAAGTTGTCACGGACATTATCTTTGACTTAGGAAAATGGCAACAATTTTATTATTTGAATTATATTGCTCATTAGGTTGTTTAATTGACGAATTTATGAATCTTTTATTGCACGAAAGTAGTACTTCAACGGGACAATTTCAATTTTTACTGTATAAAGATTGTATGCAATTTCTTAATTTCTACTGAGGATATTGTGTTTGGCTTTTCAGGTTTTGAATCTCCACATTTGTTTACTGTGTAATATTGTGTGAATAATTCACAACGTTTGAAGACTGCACAAGTGCACATTGGTATTAATAGATACTGTACAGTGTACAATGTCAGTTGAATTTCTGTACATACGAGTACATAGATGTAAGTTTGTTATGCAATATGCTGAGGCAGTGTATAACTGTATATATCTGAAACAATTTGGTATCTTTGTTTATTGAGGATTGATAATTATAATTATAATTAATTGACAGTTTGATGTCGATATCCATTAACATACTAGTCAATAATAGGCATACTATGCCATTTAATTAAATTGTAATTAAAATGTAATTTATTAAGTCATTTATTTAATTGACGAACTCGACATTATATTAATCTTACAACATAGTATTAATTTATTAGAACTTAATTGTTAATAGTAAATATGAATTTAATTGTCTATAGTTATAAGTAGCTTCGGATGTCAACGGGCCAACCAAGCCCTTCATCCCTTCGTGGGTCTATTCGTGGGTTAATTGGAAGCAGTTAGTACATAGTAGGCGACTACGTCAGAAGATTGCATACGTTAAACACGGGTCTGCTGTATGATCGTAATGAATCGAAAGTGAGGCTGACGACCTTACAGCCAGATTAATGACAATCGTGATTGGACCTTGGTGATTGTAGATCTAGTAGTATTTTAAGATACTGCATGCTTATCCAATCATACAAACAGATGACATTTAATAGTCTGTGCAGAAGTTGTGCAGTTGTGACAGCATACTGAATATACACCTATATATTTCTTACTTTCATTTTGTGCCTTTGTATTTACTGTTTCTTTCTATCCGGTTGAGTTACTGTATCATTGATCTGTTTGTTTTAATTCTCAACTATGCTAGTTGCACAATTGTAGATATTTGTTGAACTTATCATCAGTTCAGACATAATGTTCTATTTGACTGTCTGATGATATCTGTAGTAATTTGACCATTAAACACATTCTAAAAGTATAAATCTGCAAGAGGTTGATAATGATAATTAAGGGCTAGCATCTGTTTTCTCATCCAAGGATGATGTCATGTACCAGCGATGGGCAGTAGTTAAACTACTTATTTAACATTTAAACGTAGTTTATTAAGTAGTTAAACTACTTAGTTAACATTTCAACGTAGTTAACTCAGTAGTTAAAACTACTTAGTTAACTACATTGCTTAACTACTTTGTAGTTAATTATGTAGTTTAACAACTTTGTCGTTAACTACGTAGTTTAAATAATCAAAAGTAAGATCAAAAAGTTTAACTACTCAACAGTTATTAGTACATAGACAGTAGTTTAAGTGCCCATCACTGGCTTGTCACTGTATCCGTATGCGTCTAAATTCCTGCTTGTAAGTTTGTGTGTCTGTGTGTGACTCCGGTCAAGTAATAAAATAGAGTTAACAAGTTTTAAAGTAAACATTTTAATCAAATTACAGCTTCTGATTATTTTACGAATTTACAGCCTGATAAAGATTAAATATTTCAAATAATGATTATATTGATTTAACATCTATTTTACAGATGATGCGAGGGACGTCTCACACAGTTCATATATACATGGTGGTTTACAGTCTGAAGCCATGTTAGAAAATAAATTTAGAGTAATTTCTTATATTATTATTGAAAAACAGGTTTATAATAAATTTCAGTTGACAATACAATATAATTAATATCTAATAAATCATTATTTTGTTCCGGGAAGTAATAGAGGAAAGAGTCAGATGAAGACCAAGAATAGGAATGTTGGATGAAGTAGTATAGGGATCATAATTATGTGGATATGAAAAGAGCACAGTAGATAGTAGACTGACATGGTACATGCAGAGTTATTTCAGACAGAGTATGGAAACGTTATATGCCATGGACCTGCTATTAAGCGAGAGAGAGAGATATATTTAAATAATTCAGTTAAACAATACACAATGATGTAACTGTTCATAAAGTTATTTAGATCATATTATTTTACTCATTTAGTCGTTTAATCTCTTTAAAAATGTCCACAATTGTTCAAAATTGCACGCAGACTTGTAATTCACCAACTTTTGCTCGTCCTGCTACTGTTAATATTTTTATTCAAATACAAAATAGTTTAGCTAACTATAACTTTAAACTATGATTACTGATAAATTATTACAAATCAGCATTCTCGCACATTTCCGAGACGTTGCTAAAGTGTTGTACCTTGTGTCATTGTATTGTAACAATGTATAGCAACACAACGTCTAACACAAAACACATTAGTAGACATCTACGAAGAAGCAATCAAGATCAGGAACTGTATGTAATAGGTGAAAATAATTCGCATCGTAATCAAACGAATCTTGAAACCAGAAACAAATCCGTATAAATGCTGCGGGAGGGTTTCCAGTAAATGTACAATAAATATACACAGTATTACACAGATATACATATTAAAGATATGCATATGCAACAATATGCGCATTATGCACGCATTGAGAGTTGTTCACAAAACATCAATATACACTAATTATATAATAATTAATATACACTAATGCTAAACACTTCAAGCAAATGCATGCATGAGAGATTGAGAGATATAAGCAAGCAATAATTGTAACATTTTTCAATTGGAAAATAATTATTCTTCCTGTCATTTTTATGAACTGATACGAAAAAGCAACTGATACTGCAAGATTAGTCGCACAGAAAGCATTGGTATTGTACTGGGGGATATCAGAAACTTAGCATATGAAGTATTGAAGTAAACAGGACAAAACGGGAAAACATTCAGTATAACTGATTTGTATACAGCTAGAAGCGATTCTGTTTAATAATAAAAACTGCACTCTACAGAAGCTAGCTATAATTTTATAATAATATACTTTGATACATAACCTATTCCTAAACTAACTATGTACGTAATATAAATTAATATAAGCTATGTGTAGCATAGAAACAATTAATGCATTTCAAGAGAAGGCTAGCTGCTAAAGTTACCGCTAGTGTTTTAATTGTTATCTATTCATATAATAGGTTAATTTGAGGGATTGGCACTGAGTCGTACAACAATGCAAGCGGCGCTGTATAAATATCAACAAATGTGCGCAACCAATCAAACCGTGTACACTATCTACTTATAGCATCTACTATAATAGAAATGTATCCACTAAGAAGTCACACTTAATGTAACAAAGCTATTATACAAATCTAAGTAAAAAGAGGTCAACACATATACGACACTGCTTTCAATCTACGATTAAATCACCGAATAGTCACGTGCAGTTTAATAGAATCAGTTTACGTGCATACAATTCAGCTGTCAAAATTCAAACGCATTAGATCCACTTGATGATTGTGCCTATAGCTTGGTAACTCTCAGTTTCTGCAACTTCCAATAATGCATTGCGTTGTGGCAGGTGGAAAATAATGCATTATGTCAGCAAGTCCTAACAATACAAATGCACACTGTGGCACATAATATCAGAGTCTAGCAAAACAACACAAGTTGATCCATTATAATGCATTTAGGACAGCCAAAGTGTACACAATGTTGCGGATGAACGAAGGGTTTAGTCAAAGTCTCTGTTACGCAGCACCAGAGGAGCGATGAGGGTCCAGGTGTAGACCACGATGCAGACCCAGCTAGACGAGATCTTCACCCACATGGCTGGCTCATTGGCGTAGAAACTCTTGAAGTCTGATGTAGGTCTGCATTACAAAAACAGTCACAGTTAGTCCATGTAAATAAACGACTAGAACACTAGTAGTAGCAGTTTATTAGCAATTTCATCGAGACAAACGCAAAATGTTACAAGCTAGAAATATGCAATAATCACATATAAAAATACACAGTAACGAAAATTAGAAGCAGATAGAGTTCCAGTGTTAACATACACACACTCTCTCTCTCTCTCTCTCAGGGTGCACAATTACCGGGGGTCGAAATGTCGGATCTCCTCTTTCAGGAAAATTTTGAATCCACAATTTTCAACGTTAAAAAGCTTTGGGGGTTCAATTCGGACAATTTGCTGTATTTTATGGGGAATATTTGTCTGACTCCCTTAGAAATTGATTTACATATATGCTTTATGAAATTGATAAGCATTTTTGTATTATTATGAATACTGGCGATACTTACTTGTACCAGTGGGTCAAGGTCATCATGATGTAGAGAGAGGCCAGGAAGAACATGAAGTGAAACAGACTGTAACTGTAGGCCACGCCCTCCTCCTCGTCGTCATGCACCTTGCCTTCTCTCTCCGCATCACCGCTAGCTACATACACAAACATATAATACATACATACATTGTACTGTATTACATACATGCAAGTGGTTCCTCAACTTCCACATATGTCTAGATTGCCACGTCGGTTGTGTAACTCTACAAAAAAATTAAATAAATGATATTGAAGAATAAAAGGAATGCCTAAATATAATGACAAGGACAAATCATTGTATGCTTGAAATTAATTTCAATACTAACATGAACCTTACCAAATGAAACCTGAATATCCAGATAACTGTAATAAGAAAGTTATGAAAATTATTTATAATATATAATGTCATTAGTCTAAATCTAATTCTATGAACCAAATAGAACAGGTATATAATGTAAATTAGTGCCTATATTTGATAAAATACATGCAATTTCTTGGAAAGGCAATGGGAAACCAGCTCATAGCCTAAATTTTCTCACGATGACAATTGCCATGTATCCAACTTATTTGATTGATCAAAGGTGTTATCAAGGAAGGATAAGCAACTACTTTTATCCTACTTACACAAAATTAACCCTTCTGAACACCCATCATCACTCTGCCACCTTTGCTCTGACCAAACATATGACACAATACACCTCTTTCAATGCATACAAATACAGACAACACTTACTCCAATAGACTTGTGGAACAATCCCTACGAGGCGGCAGAGCTGCTGGATACCTGGTGGCGAGCCCTGGAGGAGCGCTCCCACGGACGAAGATAGAGGGGTCAGTACCACGGCTGATCCTCGGGTGGGCAACAACATCAGGATAAGCAACTATGTTGAATGTAATGGAATATGTGCATGCATTGGACCCACTCTCAAGCAGGTGATATTTAGGACCGTTCAACCAGTATACTTGGATGCATCCTATTATTTATTTATTTATTATAATTATCAATGATAATAAACTATTTGATCGATACAAAAGGAAAGAAATAATTGTGACAAAATAGAAACTAGAGCATGCAATAACGTACAGTCACGCAACAGATATTAGGTCACAATTATATAAAAATATATAGCAGTGCCACAGTTCTGTCAAAAATGTCATGCAATTTGATATCACCTTAATATCATGCAACACAAAAGTCTTCTTTTTGATGTAACAATATACATGTATCACTGTAACAGGCAAACATTACATTTCTAACAATTATATATTTGCATGCAATTTTTTATTGTATATGAAATTAACTAATGATATATGCCTTAAATGTGATTACTTAGCATCCATGTAAATATCAGAAGTTGTTCAGCTTCAGATCTCTATGCAATGCTATGCATACATTGCATAATATAACTGTAAGATGGACAATTGGTCATATTAAATAATATTCTATAGGCAAAGAAGTTGCTTAATATAAAGAAGAAGGCTCAATATAAAATTCATAATCACCATTCCTAGAATCTGCTTACTCCCTATTTTACTAGCACAGAATTTTTATTCCCCCATTATAATTGCAGTCTAATGATACGATGAAAAAGTGGACAAGCCCACAAAATAAAATCTTAAAAAAATCAGAACCATAAACTGATTGAACGAAAATGTGCACAAATAATATTGAAAATCATTCATTAGGTCTATATCTAGCAGGGGCCCACTGATTGTTTTAATATTATTTTAAACAGTCAAAAACAAACACAATTATTGCAATATTTATCATACGGATTGGCCCTTTTGTGCACAACGCCATCCATTTACAACTTAATATAATAAAGCTGACATCATACCATCATTGTCGCTAAGATAGACATTGTCGTTGGATGTTACAGATAGTTTCTGCAGGCTGGTCAGGGAGCTTGAACGAATGCTGAACATAGAATTTATAAAATTATAAGCATGAATGAGAAATGAGAATTCACTTGAATGAGAATTCATGCAATGACAAAATAAAAAACCGTTCAAGAAAATAATAATACACCACCAAAGTTTCATGATCATCGTTCCTTTATTTTATACATAGAATTTGATAGTATTCAACAATGTTTTTGTAGAAAAGAACAGTTCATTAATAATAACTATATGCTTTGTACGAAATTACAGCCCTTTTTTGCAGAACACCAATGTGCTATTAATGCTTCTTCCACTTTAAATAAATTAGACATTATCACTGCTTTTAGTGACATACAATAAAACACTTTAGTGGTGTATTATTGCAATAAATATTATTAATTAAATCCAGCTACATGACAGTTTTATCTGACAGAACATGCTCAGAACAACAATGCTTAAAACAACAATAGAACTTAGAATAAACTGCACAGTGATTGATCAAAAAATTACACTTCAGAAACAGAAACATAGATTTATAAAGAATTATTACATAAGAACAGTAAAATTGTTGCATTATTGTTAAATAAATACAAAATTACTAAGTCATGCAGCATGGAAATAATAGTAATAACAATAATTTCAGAGCAAGAAATACATATAACGATTTCTGACAGCATCACTGCTGCATTCTTCTAACAGCACAATTATTAAATGACCAAAAATAACATGCAACAGCAAGTAGCAGCAGCTGTATCAGCTGCACCAGCTGTACTAGCTGCTGCTACAGACAGCAATATGTACCATCAGTAAGGGCAGTTTCTTCAGAACCTGTTTTCATCAGGAGTCTCTTGCTGGAGGTGCTCGTGCGAATACTATACACCGTGGGAGATACAAGTACAAGTAGTATACTTAGTAAATAAGTACAAGTAGTAGTATACAGGTAGCTTTGCGAAATAATATATTATATCTAACACAATTGATACAATTGGGCTTAGTCGAGAATATGCTACAACATCTACGTCCCTGATGTCGTCGTCAGATGATGAAGCAGACTTTAAATTCGCATTGATTGACATAAATTAATCGAGTCGTCTCTATGTCCCTGCCGTCACATGACATCCAGTGCTCTGTAACATTGCAGGTAGGTCCAAGGCAAAATATCTCCTCACTCATTAATGAGCACACCATTCAATCAACTCAATAAGTCGATACCATAAAGTTGCACTTAGACTACTATTTACTGATAAATTGCAATTGCAATTTATTTTTTAAATTCAACAAATTACTAGAATACATTTTGAAGCATATTTTTGAAGGGACAACTTTTTAGATGCTGTGTAAGACAAATTTGATATGAAGCATACTGTAGTTTTACTCACACACCACAAAGAAAGATGATTCTCATATTATGTGAGATTAAAGTATATCAAGTAAGAGAAGCGTTAGATAAACTGGTGTTAAGATATAGCATTTAAGGTTTAATGTAGTGGGCCAAGAATGATGTCAGATCATTTAAAGGCTAAAACGAATCTAACGTAAGGTTCGTGGTCCGAGGGCTACATCAGTGACAGGAGAGCCCTTGGATTCGAACCGCAAAACCCATTGATCAGCAGTCCAGTCGCTTATCCGTTCTTGCCAGTAATACAGTACAAGATGTATTTAATAGTTATATAAAATTTGTTTATCATCAAACTGACAATCGCAGATTGTTACAACCAACATACATCAACATCAAAACACAGTAGCCAATACATAGAATAGATAAAATATTAACATGAGCCTAGAATAAAAATAAAATAAAATTGAAATGTTCTAAACATTGACCCTATCTTGAGAGTCCATGACTATATAACTATAATTATTATCATTCCAGATTCATTTGTAATTTTTTTGTTTTTTTATTCATTACTTTCTCGTAAATTTAGCATTTCTTCAAATGTAAAACATTGGAACATTTTGCTTAAGTTTTGCGAAACTATTTTTGTTGAGTATTATCGCAAATCACATGACAAGCATAAGCACCATTGCTCGATTTACAGGGGGTCCGGCCTCCCCAAGAGCCTTGCCGGCCCCCTCCCCTAATAGCCCAAAATTTGAGGGGTCCGGGGGGCTAACCCCTTAAAATGCTAACATCCATGATTCAATCTGATGCATTTCGGATCCGACCCCCCCCCCCCAATACCCCTAAAACAGTAATTTATACTTTGACCACTGATAAGCACACATAGCGATACACATAAGCACAGGTATCTAACCTGGCATAGAGCACGCAGAAAAGGAAGATAATAAGAGAGACAATGCTCTTCCAGTCAAACTCCACGCTACCTCCCTGACCCGGAGCAGGCGTGGTAAAGTTTCCAGCGGCTCCGCCCCCTCCGTGGATTATGTCAGTGAACGACGGGTTGCATTTGTGATCTGAAATATATACACATAATAAACGTAACAGTTTTTTTCATCATTCTTTATTTGTTAAATCTCAATGAAAATTACATTCAAAAGGTATACAAAATAGAATTATCAATAAATAAACAAATTAGAAGATGGTGACCATAAAAGAGCCTAGGCTCTGTGAGGTTAAACAATAATATTAGTGTTCATTGTTTGATACTAGAATCAAGTCTAACTTTGGAGCTATAGTATGTATACTAAGTACATGGAAAAACCCATGGTAACAAATCATCTAAGAAATATTAAAATTGTAAGAAGATTACTATGTAACAGTTCATTTACTGAGAATATGTGTAATCTGAAGGAGATTTACAAACAGATTTCTAAAGCTATAAAAATTGAAATAACTACAAATAACTTGAAATAGTTCTTAGGATGATTCAGCAGTAACAAACAAAACACTTAAGGAACTTAAACGGTAAATAGTGGGCAGGTATTATTTAGGATCTCATTTTCTCTTTGGTCTAAACACTGGCAGGCGTATTCTGATAGACCTTGCATTGCCTGGTCCATTTGAGACGTCCCTGACATCGCCTTCAGGCGAGAAACCAGATACTAAATCCTCGTTGTATAGTATATATAACACAACACTATGCTAATAACATAGCAATTTTTCCTAATAACCTCATACTCACAGGCATGATAGAAGTTGTCGTATATTTTCGCTGAAGACGCTGAACGTGGTTAATGAGATTCTCAAAATTTATAAGAATGAACTATGGTATGACGAATTAAATGAACAACACATTTATATACATTTTCCTAATAACCTCACACTCACCTAATAAAGCAGAATAATAACCAAAGGCCTGCTTCTCAGTAAAAACAAAAACAAATAGAGAACATAGAGTGTAGATGGAACATACTAGGATTGTTAGTCATGGCGGACCATGTGAGATACAGGGTGTAGCAGGTTATCATAGAGGATTGCAGCAGTCCAGAACGGGGGTTTACTACAATAATATACACCAATAATAATTAATTATAATATTTAACAATGGTTATATTAAAATATTGGTAGCTATACACAGTTGGCGGTATCATTTGTTCTGATACAGATTAGAAAAGACAGAGAAAACATATTTATTGCATAGCATAATACACAGGTCCAATAGTAACATCGATGATACACAATACACACACTTTCAATGAATGTGAACACACCTTATCTAGCTGACTGCAGACTACATGTGAAAATCAATATATCATACCTGGCAAAATATTAGAGACTAAAAGAAGTGAAACTAACGGCGTTGTCATAAACTCAACTTCCTTGTGCAAAAATAAAGGAAAATGCATAGAATGTAATATAAACAAACATAGAATAAAGAATATACCTTCTTGTATCTGAGGAAGGATGGCTATGACAGATACAATCACACACAGGATCATGTTGAAACTGATGAAGAACTTGTGCAGTGAACATTCTCCCTATTAACAGAACACAGGTCACATAGGCAGGTCAATTAAGGGGTCACATAAGTAGGTCATACAATATCTCTATTTAATCCCACTTACAATCCGAAATGCAGGATCGCTGAATTCATTCTTGAAGCAGTATAAGAGCTTTCTTTTTGATACTTGGTAAATAACTTATCACGATAGGCCTACAATTTTAATTTTATTTAAGACTTTAATTTTGAATGATATTTCTAGAACGTAGTCATTAATTGGAACTTTTTTGGTCATATGTTTCTTTAGTTTCTTTGTTTCGTTTTAATAACGTGTTTACTTTTTTCTTCTTATTTGAATGATTGCTAGGTGGTCAGCTAGATAAGGTGCAGTGTGCTTTTTCTGACGGCCTAATGTATGACATTGTATACTGTTGTTATTGTTTTGAAATAACATAGTTCTCTCTCTCTTTCTCTCTCTATTAACAACACCAGCATTAATCATTAACTATTCATGTATCATAGATGATAACTAAACCATTTACTAACACTACAATTTACTAGGATAGGCAGCGATTAATCTAATTTAATTTAAATAAATTGTAAATAATTAGTCATTTAAACCCAGTGAACATCAGTTTAGCAATGACCAGGTTTGAGCCAGTTAACCATAACTAAGATTTCTACTTATAGATCATTTCAAGGAATTCAAATAAAGGCCTTTGTGAGTTTTTAGCTATATAATATATTTATTATAAACCAAACGTAGTAGCAGTAAAGAAATGAAAACTAACTAGATCATGTAAGTTTCCTGAGTTATGTCCATTAGGTCAGATATCGTAAAAATAAACCGATATACTAGTCCATTACTTGATCATTTTACAAATCATTTTACTTACATCTCCAGCATAGAAGACATAGAAGAGTATGATGAGAGTGAGAGAGAGAAGATAGAAGAACGTTGTGAATCCAAGTAGCCCTACAAACAAACAAACATTGAACAAACATATGAAAACAACAAGAAAACATCTTTCTGATAAACTATTACAGTTCTAAATAATCTGGAACATCTAAGCAATTAAAACCAAAACATCGACAGTAGAAATGCAGCAATACAAAACACCATTAGTCTCTATTTCCTAGATATAACTTACCAGCGAACCAGACTTTTGACTGAGTCTCCTCGTATTTGTCGAGCCAGCGCTCGTTCCAGCCATGAGCAAAGTCCACGAGCAGCACGAGCTGAATGAGTATGAACAGAAATCCTCCAATCATCCCAATCACCATCCAAGCTGTGAGCGTATAAAAATACCATCAATATATAGGACATCAATATGATAACCATCCAAACTGTAAGCATATATAAATAATATCACCATCGATGTAATGTAATGTTGAGCTTTTATATACAAGAATTTGACTATAGGCCTTTATATCATCATCAGATCATGAAAAAGACGTTAAACTCAATTTTGTAAATATTGTATTAAAAGCAGAAGGCTAAGTTTAGCATTTGCTTCCGGTTCACAAGGAAGCAAATGCTAAACGGTAGGAACAGGACCGGTCAGAAACAAATCCGGTAGAAACCCGATCCGTGGTTGGAATAACTCTGATTTATACCGACAAGTGTGCCACCGATTAGGATATTCAACCAAGATATGCATGTATACAATTGGACTAGCACTAGTACATAAATTAATATAATATCAAAAATAACAAATTTTGCTTTAACTTACACACACCATTTAAGAGAGCCAGCTCATAAATAGCATAAATGTATTATTAACCTGTTCCAAACCCGGCTCCTGATTGGCCCTTGATGAAGAATGCTCCGATGCACAGACCAATGATTGCCAGAGCTTTGAAGAACCAGAACCTAAACAACAATTGAACATAATAATATCTATGAGTATGAATATACCTATAATATAGAAAAAAACTGGTGCCCTATACAAAGAAACGGCCAACAACAAAATGAAAACTAATGCCTTCGTAGCTGTGTAATTTTCTGGAGAGGAAGAATATAAAATGTACAAACATCAAAATTGTAAAGTCATAATGACAATCATATTTAAAATTATATTGAAAATAACAATAAATTTCTTTATAGTAAAATAATCACTTTGATGCTATTTATTACTTTAAAACCAAATGTTAAAAACATTAGGCAGTTTAGTCAATTATCTATGTTACTCGCTGATTGGCTTGTTCTGGATTCGAGCCTATGGATCTCAATTCAGAACGGTCAATTAAAGCTTCATGACATTACCATGCATGCCATCCTACTGAGCCACCGAGACACACATTCATTCTTGTATTTTAAATTCTATGTATTTTAAAGTAGTGTTAAAGGAGCTGTGGCTACTTACTTGTCCATTTCCACGTGATAGGATTGCTTCTATGCAGCGTTATATTTCAAATCTGTGCACGACAATGAAAAATTTAATAAAAATTAAAATATCATTAAATACTAACCCATTCTGGACGGCAGATCTCGGATCCTTTGAGGTCTTGACGTTGATCATGAGCACAGTCATGATGAAGAAGAACCCGGCGAGAGCAAAGCACACACGGTACACCGCCATGTAGCCGACCAGTGCCTTACAGTCAACACCAATACCTCCAACAACTTCAACTCCTGCTACGCTCACACCCTCGCACAGTCCCGGGATCTGAAACAAGTTGTGTGAATAGGGAATACAGGGCCACAAAGCATTGAAAATACAAATTTAAGCTAAAATTAATACATTGCAAACCAAATGTAACTTAATTTCATATGATCACATTTTAAACTTAAGACTTTATAAATTAAATTAAATACATATAAATTAATAAATTAATTAAATATAAATTCAAGATTTAAATATGAAATCACTAAATAATAATGCAGTAATAAATTATAAAATTTAAAAAGCCTACACATGTAAAACTCTGGAACGTTTAATAATAATTTCAGTGTTCTAATTTATTTGAGCCGTCAGAAATTTAATAGACTAATAATATGAAAGAAAACTTTTACGATATTTTCATTACTATTCTGACGTTCCTAACACCATCTCCGGATGAGGAAATGGATGTTAAACTTCTATCATTATTATTATCATGTAGGACAACATATTTACCTTAGCGAGTAGATCACCAATAGAGGGATTCAGCATGATGCATGCCACAATGGTTCCAGCCAGAAGTAGGAAAGCATACGCAATGCGCGATGCGCTGGAATTCTTGCACGAGGGGCAAGCGCTGCAGCACAGACTGCAGGCCGCGCTGCCGAAACAACATGCCACCTACAATACATCACAAAGGTAAGATAAAGGTAGCCATGGAGCAAAGCACCATCAGTTGTGGCGCTTTGCTCCATGGCTACTTGGCTCTCAATTTTCCACTATATGGGTCTCAAACAAGCATCTGATGTTTCCTGACCCACTAGATGTTATGTTATGTTATGATGGCAGGTTAGTCACACATATATGTAATTGGGCACTGTAAACAAAGGTTCATGAAGTGAATATAATTAACAGCAACTTGGGTTTGTAAATCCATAGTAAAGACTGGCAACCATGATGAGAACTCGAGGAGTGGATTTAGGGGACCCTGACAACATTAGGGGGGGCATGGCCCACCGGTCTACCTCGATTTGAAAATGCCTACCATTTGACCATTAAAATACCAATTTTGGACCTTTGCCCCTCTCCCTCGATTTAACCTAGCACAAATCCTAGTCTCAAGGTACAAATTTCTTCGCATTCTTTACTGCATTAGTACATCATACACAGAGCTAATATGAGATATGAAAACATCCACGTTTGAAAATATCCACTTTCAAACTAAATTTTTATAAAATTATAAAAATTGTACGACTTGCTAAATTCGGATAACAATAACGATATTAAATAATGAACACAGATGACATAATACAAGGAAGAAAAAGATACACCATCAATCATGTTGTAATTAGTCATCATAATTTTTCTTACTATATTTAACTGAATATCAGAACTAAGAAATTGTACATTAAAGTAGAAACACTATTAAAGTAGATAAATCTCAAAATGTCATATTAAATAAACAACATCTAATTAGGAAAGGAAGATAAAAGTGTAAATACGCATTAATTAAATGGAACTAACCGACGATGCCAGCGATCCCACAATACAACCCATCTTTGTCAGCGACTGTCAGCAGAATACGAATCAAAAGTTTGACAGAAGCGATGACTAGTTGGTGACTGGTCGAACTGCTCGCCTAATTACTCGATTAGGAATAAAATATGTGAGAAAATATAAAAATAAATTGTCCTTTTGTTTTGTTGTTTATAATAGTATTATCATAATAACATACTGACTTAGCAACAGCACACAGCTCCACAGTTTTTAAGTAAATTCTAAATTGGACAGAATGCCGACAATATACTGAGATATACAAAATATAAGAAGATATTTTTTATTTTGTAAATATTACATAAAGTGTTTGTTTTGATATATTGGAACTAATAGGATAATTAATTATTGAAGAGATATGTGGATCTCAATCTGCGTTTACGTTTGATTGCACTGCTGCCATGGATGATTTTTTTAAAGGCTCTCTTAAAAATTAAAAATTAAATATTCCTCAGTAAACGTACATTATGATTACAGTACATTGGAATTGACTGTTTGACAGTGCAGACTGCCTTGCTAACTGATAGGTTGATTATTTTATTTATTTATTGATTAATTAACTGATATATTTTCGGAAAAAACGAGGTTTCTATCATCGCAGTTACAACTTTCATCACCTCACCGCGGTGTTACCAGTGCGGTGTTATCGCGGTGTTATCGCGGTGTTATCGCGGTGTTATTGGGGTGAGGGTGGAGGAAATATTTTATATCACCATCACCGCGGTGACACTACGTTTTCACCGCGGTGCGGGGCGTCGTGTTGATCTCTAGCACAAATTTTCAGCCTTGGTGATTGATTTCAGGTTAAAATCTCTTCAAAAACGACGACGATAGGCCTAAGACTCTTCACTGGCTTCCTGTTTCGCAACGCATAAAGTATAAAATAGCTCTACTAACTTATAAAACACTACACTTTGG
>JAQFZF010000310.1:0-18993 GCA_034695365.1 Enchytraeus norvegicus
AATATGTACTTAGAATGATCAGGTGGATGTTAGTAAATTTTCTAGCACTCTCTAAAGTTTATGATTTTAAAACTGCAATACCACTTGTAAATATGCCGACGACGGATTTGATGACGTTCAATCGTTTTGCCCTATTGTACCTTACATGTATATGTAGGCTACCTTAACCCATGACTCGATGGCATAAGTATATCATTAATTTGCAAAATACGAGCATAGTACGTTATCAACCATCTGTAAGACTGACAATAGTCCTACGAAATAGTAGCAAACACATGGCAAAAAACCACATTATATGTAGGCCTACATGATCACATATCAACCACATCACGTCACATAAGCCTAACTACGGTTGAACCAGTTCGAAGCACCAAAGCAAGAAAACACAATGTTTGTTCAAAATCCGCACTTTTTCACGAAACTTGTAAACTTTTCACGTACTCTTTCACGATACTTTTTCTAAACAGAACATTTTTTACAACAAAACCGCACGATCGGTTTGAGAAAAATTAGCGAAACTATAAGCTAATTGTGTTAGAGGTTTACCACTTTAATTATAGTCAGGTCGTGGTTGTAATTTTTACTTTGAAGAATTTGGCAAGTCCATTTTTTAATAGATATTGATTGATAACATGTCTGGCAATATTTAATGACTTGTTGCCAAAATTTAAATTCGCGTTTTTAATTATGAATTTAAACAAAATTTCACATAAACAAAATGGCCGCCAAAAAATGTATAGATTGTGCTTTTTCGACCCCTAAATCAAAAATTTCAATATAACAGTGGTAGGCCATTATTATGGAGCATAAAAATACATTTCTTCTGGTGTACTGTACAGGTCTGAGTGATGAATAGAATTTAAGAAAATGAGCGGCAATTTTGAAAGATGGCCGTAAAGTATGAGTTTTTATTGTTTTTGGAGCTCTAAATCAACATTTTCAATATAGCAATGGTAGACCAATATTGTGGAGCATTAAAAACCATTCTTCTGATGTACTGAACGAATCTGTGCGATGAATAGAATTCACGAAAATGAGCGAACATTTTCCAGGGCGGTCGCCATGTTGTTAACGATTCTTACATTTTTCGAGGCCTAAATCACAATTTTCAATATAACAATGGTAGACCATTGTTATGGAGCACACAAATATATACCTATCCTCTGATGTACTGAACGGGTTTTTTAGATGAATACTATTCACGAAAATGAGCAGTCATTTCACAAGGTGTCAAATATGACGCTGTTGGACCATTAGTAGGCGACATAGATAATGTCATTAGCTTTGGGTTACATGGTTTTCAGCACATACAGTTTAATCTAATAGTCAGGTCGAGGTTGTAATATTTGGAAAGTTTGCCAAATTGTATTTTATGACTGGTATAAGTTGTACATACTATACATTAGTATACAAGTAGTTATACATGTATTTAAACGTTCATTAATTAAGTACTGTAATTATCTTCAATTTGTATAGTTTATAACCACTGCTCAAGTTCGGAATGCTCATGCTAAATTTAAAATAAACCAAGGTGCAATCCGTCAATGTCTTCAGCATTGTCGTTTCGATTGTTGCAGCAGTCTCCACAGTCACACAGATCAGTGCATGGTAGACACGTTTTCTTGCAGCTACAACTGTTGCTTTTGCATCCTTTCGAACATCCACACTTGCGGAGAGCCAGAAGTGCTTCAGGTGTAAGTGGGAGTATAATTATTATATTGTTCTGGATGCAGCTGTCCGCTTTCTTCAAACCAGGAGAAATCCGTTTCCGAGGTTTTACTGGGCAAGGTATGACAGAATTTGATAAAATCAGAGCATGATAGTATGCCTTTCTTGTGAGTGGTACCATTGCTACATTTCTTGGCTTCAATTTGCTTACCTTCTTTGCCTGATTTGGCGAATATCAGAGCCCACCTGAGCTCTTTTACTGACTCAAATTACTTTTATCTTGTTTCTATAAAAGGCACACATAGCCTACCTTTCCATTTGCCTGAAAATTACGTTGATGCTTCTGGGTCAGTACCGACGGGAGAGAAAGCACTGAGGATGTCATCGTCGCAAGCAAGGAAGGCCTTGAAATATGATTTAAGATCTTTTGACACAAACACTCCAGTGTTATCAGTGCCTTTGAACGAATACCATCCTATATTAGCGCTTCCGTATATTTTGCACCAATTCGACTGTAACTGATCTGTATCGATAGTATTTCATCATTCAGACGCAGCAGGTTTATAGCTTGAGGTATTATTGGAAAAAAGCGTCAATAGAACAAAAGGATCTGTGTCGAGTGAATTGACATTGAGGATTGCATTTGTTGTTTGAGGGTCACGTTGTGCAATATCTATGCTGTTAAGAACAATCTGCACGGTGGTCAGCTTCCTCAAAAGAATGCTTCCCTGCTTGCATCTGATCCATTGCGACAATTTCTCCTAGGGATCTCTTGCCTTGAATTATATTTGTGATGCAACAAGGAATTTCTGTTCAATTAACTTCGCTATGCTCATAGCGGATCAGAAGTTTCTTGGCCAGATATATTTTTAACTCGGCTGTAGTTTATATGTCAGACAGGGAATGTGTCACATTCGTTACTTCGGTGCAGTCAGTAACGTGATAGTGAACTGCAACAGATTTCTGGGTCCTCTTTGGCTCGTGTTCTCTCCTTGAGCGAACCGTCGATATATTGATCAACAGAACTGTAACTTCATTGCAACCAATTGACATGTGAGGAATTTTCTCCAATGTATATTACAACCTCGACCTGACTATTAGATTAAACTGTATGTGCTGAAACCCAAATATACTGACACTATCAAATATATCTACATGTATGTCGCCTACCAATATTCCATGGCCCAACATCGTCGTATGGGACATCTTGTGAAATGACTGCTCATTATCGTAAATAGTATTCATCTAACAAACTCTTTCCGTACATCAGAGGATAGATATTTGTATGCTCCATAACAATGGTCTACCATAACAATTTTCAACATAACAATGGTCTACCATTGTTACATAACAATGGTCTACCATTGTTATATTGAAAAATGTATTTTAGGCTCGAAAAATGTTAAAAAGCTTTACAACATGGCGGCCGGGCGTCTTGTAAAATGTCCGCTCATTTTCGTGAATTCTATTCATCGCACAGATTCGTTCAGTACGTCAGAAGAAAGGTATTTTTATGCTCCATACTATTGCTCTACTACTGTTATATTGAAAAGTTTGATTTAGGGCTCCAAAAATAAATAAAAACTCGTAGGCCTGCTTGGCGACCATCTTTTATAATTGCTGCTCATTTTCTTGAATTCTATTCATCTCTCAGACTTGTGCAGTACATCAGTAGCAAGGTATTTTTATGCTCCATAATAATGGTATACCATTGTTATATTGAAAATTTTTATCTAGGGGTCGAAAAAGAGTAATATATACGGTTCTTGGCAGCCATTTTGTTTATGTGAATTCATAATTAAAGACACTAATTTAAATTTGCAACAAATCTTAAAATATTGCCAGACATGCTATCAATCAATATCTATGAAAAAAATGGACTTGGCAAATTCTTCAAAGTAGACCTAAAATATCAACAACCACGACCTGACTATTAGGCCTGGACTAATTTTTGATTGTGCACAGCTGAGCCTAAGCTAGATTAATATACTGATTTATACTAATCTTTAGAATAATGATTAATTACTGATAGAGACCAACTGAATTATTGAAGTATTGAAGTAGTCACCTAGGCCTACTCTAAAGTTAGACGGTTTGGTCAGAGGCCCATTTAATTGACTCATTGAGTAGGCCTACGGTAGGCCTAGGCCTATTCTACAGGCCTAATCACGGTATCAACACTGCACACATTTATTGAGCATTTATAGCCTGTAGGCTTAGACTGTCATTTGTAAATACAATCGATAGGACATAGATCAAGTTGATTAGTGTAGAACCTAGGCTTCTGTAGCTTGAAACTATGATAATAATGCCTATACGCCTAGAGCAGGGGGTATTTAGGAGGGGGCTTGGGGAATGCCACCCTCGATTTGAAAAGGTGTGTCATTTAAGCCTATGCATATTTTGAGCTTTGAACTCTTCTGTTACCCCCTCGATTAGCCTCGACGTAACCTCCCCCCTTAGATAAATAAAGGTAGGTCTATGTAGAAAAAATCTACTCACTCATATTCCTGGATCCGCCATTGTTATGCACTGAATGTAGGCCTATAGGCTACAATGCTATACGTAAGTCTGCAGTAAACTTATATTTTAGGCTCGTATGATAATTATATAGGCCTAAAAGTCTGAGCGGCAAAATGGCACTCCTACAGATTCAATTGAATCTCACTCTAGACAAGTGCATAACTTTGCTAGGTTCTGTAGCAGTCGCATACCCCAAATAATGAATTTCAATTAGGGTCATGTGGGGCAAGGTCGCTCACTTTTTACATTTTGGGCAGTTTTGGAAAAACTATAATAGTAAAGTTGTTTTAAAATATATTTAATGAATGCTTAAGTATTTAGTTATATTTCAAATTATGGTTCTTGGAATTGTTGCTAGTATTTTTTAAGTTATTTCAGTTTTTGTGAGGTATGGTATTTTGATCGGACTTCCCCCAATGTGGGGCAAGCCCCATCACACTGTGGGGTAATTCCGCTCAAAGATGAAAACATGTCCTATCATGTCCATAACATGATAGGAACTAACTATTAACTTACAGAATCTTGAAGAATGAAATCAGATCTAACTGATTTCTAATATAGTTCAGTTTATTTGACAATAGGGGGCACACAAACAGTCAGGTTAATCCGGTTGTTCACACAATCAATCAATCAATCAATGAGGATTTAACGTCCGGTTCCTCACCCGATGGCGATGTCAGGGACGTCCCAAGCGGGATGTGCAACTACAGACAGCATCCAACCACCAGACACTCCTGCAAAATGCATAAACCGAAAGAGAAAGCGAGATCCAAAACAGTGCAAGTTCTTTATCCAAGGCAGGAAAGTCTGTTAGAGCAGATCTAAGGTGGGAAGAGATGAGTTTTGAGCTTTCCCTGGAAAGTAGTAATGCATGTACAAGATCGCAAATCTTGTGGCAAAGAATTCCATAGTGTTGGAGCAGCATAGCTGAAAGAGCGTCTGCCTATTTCAGTTTGAATGTCTGGCACCTTCAAGAGATTAGTGCCGGATGAACGAAGACTGCTTGTGGGTTGGTAGGATATTAGCTTAGATAGATAAGAAGGTTTTGCAAAGTTTAGTACCTTAAATATTAACGAGGATAGCTTGAATTTTATGCGTTCTGAGACAGGAAGCCTATTTATATTGTTTCCCGTTGCCTTCCTCAGTATCTGCGTTAGTTGGCTCTTACGCGACTGTCCTATTCTCACGTTATCCGGAACCTGCGTAGATAATTTATTCTCAGTAATAATAGTGAAATAGTTCTAACTATTTCTGACACTCTATTGTTACACCACGGTCGCATTGTATAGGTCTGCCCATAACAATTATTATAATTAGCCACAAATTGAAAGCCCACAAATATTTCTGTAATCTATGATTTAAACTAAGAACTCACTACTTCGATCGTAAAATCCTAAATGTCCTCCAACATATGATAGATCGGCAGGTAAACAAGGGATTCCTATAACGCAATCCTAACCTAAATTACTCACACATTTACGAGTGGGCTTTTATTACTATGAAGAATCCGTATAGATCTAGGAGAGATAATATAAGTAGCTCTCAACACCTTGGAGCTATGTCTATGTGAGGGTAGAGGAAGTGGGTTGTATGAGAGCCATTGGGTAGAACGACAGAGCATGGGAACATGGAGGTTAGATTGACCGGTTAGAACATCGGCATGTTTAGCAGTTACTAGTCATTATTTTGTTTAGCAGCTTTAGCAGCACCGAAATAGTTGAATGCAATAAATGTCTAACCTCATTGCGTTTAAATACGCCTCTAATTTCTCCTTTAATGTACTTTAATTTAATTTAATTTACGCCTCTCGGCGTAAGGAGACCCGTTTACCTTTCTCTCTCTTATCTCGCCCGTCACTGATGTGACCGTTAGTGGAGCTTGGGACGTCCCTGACATCGCCTTCGGGTGAGGAGCCGGTCGTTAGATCCTCACTGATTGATAGATTGATTGGTTAGGAACTTAGAACGCGAAACTGACGTTGAATTCCACTTTATAGTCTTTTTAGCCTTTAGCCTAACGGATAGCCATGTTAGGAAGCATGCCATCTGTGTTAGGTTTTGACAAGTGATCCTTGTCAAAACCTAAACTCGTCACTACTACCACTGCTTTTTTAAGTCCGCATATTTTTTCTATTTGCCCCCCCCCCCTGACCCCCTCGATTTTACCTGTCCCAACGACTTAACCTCCCTTCCAAATACAAAGGGATATATCCCCCACGTCAAAAATCCAAGATCCGCCAGTATGCATTATTTAAGAAGATTACAGATCATTTTTGACTTCGCCGTCGGGTGAAGAACCGGACGACAAATCATCATTGTATTGTATTGTGTGCTCTCCAATTATAAGCGTCAAATATGGCGGCTAACAGTCAGTCAAGCTGTAGAAGACCTCTATGGCACGACAGAGCAGTGAAGCCATGTAGGAGGAGTGAAAAGCCTTCCATCGACAAATATTGATCCGTGAGGACCTGGGGCGAGTGGAGGCTACTACTGGTTGTATTTCACATTGCCATACGCTCCATTTGTCTCAGCTGAATCTTACACACACCTCTCTCCCTCTCTCTTTCGCTCTCTCTCTCTCTCCCCCCCCCCCTCTCTCTCTCTATCTCTCTCTCTCACACACACACACACTCTCTCTCACTCACAGTTTTCTTGAGACGTCCCCTCGGGTGAGGAACCGTACATTAACTCCTCTTTGTATTGCATTGTAGCATTTGCTGTTCAAAGTGCTCTCTATCTCTCTCGCTCTCTCTCTCTCTCTCTCTCTCTCGCTCTCTCTTTCTCACTCTCTCTCTCTCCCACTCACTCACTCTCTCTCTCTCCCACTCACTCTATCTCTCTCCCTCTCTCTCTCTCTCTCTCTCTCTCTCTCTCTCTCTCTAAATGACCTAAATGTAGACTAATTTAGATAGAGCATACAAAAGGCATACATTTTCTGGCAATAAGTGGACTAAGCTTCTAAATATAATGTTGTAGCATCATACACTCACTCACGTCACACAATTATTACAGGCAATTTGTCTGTGCAGATTTTGCATGTAGTCTAATGTAGATGCAGACTGACCCCGACATAATAGCTATAGTCTCTATTGAATGAAACTTCAGCTCATAACATAGAGTCTGAATCATGTGAAGCATTCGCACATTACTTAGCCTATAGTAGTAGTAGTCCGCAATCTGTATTGTGAAACATAAAATCAAATCAAATAACGGTTTAACGTCCGGTTCATTACCTGACGACGATATCAGGGACGAAATCGGGGACATCCGCACATAAATACCATAGAACCTGCATAAAGTAACATCCGCATATAACATGTATTATGTTAATTAATCCACAGATCTTGTGCACGGCTTTCCGTACAGCCTAGAAAATTCTGTAATCCTGGTAACGGCGGTCCCAAATTTCAATTCAAGTCCGATTTTCTTGAAATTTACACCATAAGCGTAGAATAACCTTAGAATTAAGTGAACCAAATTTCAGAATTCTCTCACTTATACTCAGCCTAACCCCAACCCATGCCCTAACCATAAAATCTAACCAGGATTACCGAAAATTCTACTTTAGTCACTGCACTGCAGTGTGATGCTATAGGCCGACAGATACACAGAAATTGTTCTCACAAATCAGAGAAGAGAAAGGCACTCGACACAAGATGAACAAGTTTACATCTTTTGACATTTAATTAAATGCGACAAGAGCGTTCTATGGAGTAGCTCACATTCTATTCTACGATCTTCATGTTTTCATCTAGTACCAGTGTGTGTATTACGGTGTCGTTGGCGGTATCGAATGTCCCCAAGCCCTCCGTTAATAGCCCGACCACCTATTTCCGACCCCCTTCACCACTAAGGAACGCAGGGGGGGGGGGGGGGGGGGGGGGTTGGGGAGGTCGGCTCGGGGCTCGGCTTGATTTTAAATACGCGTTTTTGGATATTCACATAATTCTGTAACAACCCCCCTCCCCCGTTCTCTGATATATTCCAATTCGTTAGATGTTTTCCGACCCTCTTTTGAAATTTCTTACTACACACACGGCAACCTACAATAGCCGACATAGTCGAGATTAGCTAAGACGTTTCAGTAGATTGACTGTCTGACAACTAGCAAATTTGCAGTTGTACTTGTATTGTAAACAAATCTCTCTCTCATCTCAAGATCTCTAGTGCACTGCCAATGGCAGGTCCAAGATACATGTCCTGAAACACAGTCTGCTATCACACTCACTGAGTCACTAATGAGGACTCCATCGATTATTAAGTTGATCCAATCAAAAGTCAATGCCTTTACCACACCTGCAATGTAACCTCTTTCTTGGTAATATATATTCTGACTTCCAAGGTGGTTTCCCGTTGCCTTCCTCAGTATGAAGTATCTGCGTTAGTCGGCTTTTACGAAACAAGTGCAAGTTTCAGTTGGTCTATTCTCAAGTTTCCCGGTTCCAACGCGGGTGTGTAAATAAATATATAAGAAAAATGTAAGAAGAAAGTTATGCGAGAAGATCAAGTGGAGATTGATAGTGATGAACTGCGTGATGAACTGTGATGATAGTGATGGACTCAATTGGAAATGAATAAATTACAGGTAGATTGACTATTCAATTGAACAGTTTAGATTAAATGAAGTTGAGATAAAATTTAGGACAATTTAGATAAAATGTGCGCTAAGGTACGATTAACCATAGAGTGGAACATGACAAATTTTACAGAAACTAAGAAAAGAAAGTCGTAGGCCTAAACATGTGGATCTACCCCCCCCCCCCGCTCAGGTTCAGGGGGGGGCCTTGCCACCACAAATCCGCACCCGGGTTTGCCTACAGGCCGCCTACAGGCGAAGTGACGGTAGATTTAGATTTTCGGAGAACACTGGTATTGATAGACGAAGTTCTAAATTCTAATATCATTTTCACATGACACAGTGACTTATTCACTCTTATTTGACCTTGATGGGTTAAGTTTTCGCTTCGAAATAGTGACAGTATGATAAAATTTTGAGTAGGCAGTGTAGGCTGGAACTTCTGTGACGGATCTATGATTTTTTTAAGGGGGGGGGGGCAAGTTCTTTTACTCACATTATTTTCTCTAGGAGCCAGGTTCAGACGAATTAGGCCTAAATCGAAGGTGGAGGGGCAAGGGTAACTAATTGGTATTTTAATGTGCCAAATTACAATAATTTTCTAATCGAGGGGCTATGCCGTCACACTCGTCTCCCCCCTCAAGTCGACGTGGGGTGGGGAGGGGGGCATGCCCCTTCCCCTAAATTCGAGCCTGGGCTTATCCCGGTATATAATTAATTAACCTGTAGGCCTATAATTATTTTAAAATTCAAGGAGGCTGTATAATATTATGTTGTTCTGATAAATGACTACTTGAAAGTTTTACCACAAATACAATTACCACACATAGTAAGATAAGGAATTAACTATCAAATTCTGCTGACTATTAAATATTGTCCTAGAATTACCAGTAATTATCGATGACTTTAAAAGGCCTGATTGATTGATCTCTTGTCCTAAAAATGAACAGCCATGACCCCCAAAATTAGTAAGTAAATTATTAATTGACCCCAAAAATAGCCATGTCAAGTAACAATGTTGAAAGTTGAAAGTTACAAAGGGGTCAGATAGGAAGTTTTTCTAGTTCTCTGATTCGGAGTAATTTTTTAATGGACGAATCCTATCTTCTTCAGCCAGTCAGCCTATAAAAAAACTTACTGACAATTGCGCTCATTCTCTGTGAATGTTAGCGAACTTAACGTCGATTTTGTCCCAACACGTACAGAATTAAACATACGTAAAGCTCTAAAGCGAAGTTTAACGTCTGTTTCCGTATCCGAGGATACTGTCAGAGACGGACCCGGCTAGGAATCGAACCCATGACCTCCTGCTTATCAGGCAAGCTTGCTATCGACTATCCAACCGCTACATAAAGAACATAGATACCTAGATTTTATTTATTTATTTAATATTTCGTCATCCTTCACTCAATAGAGATCAAAACAAATGTACAGATAAAAATAGTCACGTGAAAAGACAGACAAAGTAACCACAGACTTCACAGCAGTTACGCGGCACTTTTAAAATTTAAATTTAAAGCATATATTAAAAACAGAATATAGAAATATCCACATGACTGGCGAGTGAGACAAATCAATTTTTAAAAAGTTAGAATTAAACGTAGGCTACCTTAATATCAATGCAACTAAGCCTACATTGAATCAAACCAAATAGTCTAGGCCTGCTTAATGTCATAATTCCATTTTAATTTTGATCTGATTGTCAAGAAAATCTGAAACAAGAAAACGTGAATTAAGGAACTGCATCAAGAGACGTCCCTGACATCATCCTTGGCTGAGGAAGCTGATGTTAAACCTTTATCTTTATTATTTTTACTCACAATTGTCAGCCAATCCGATTTATGGAAGATCCAAGTTACACTGTCCTGGACATAATCTTAAACTATTGTGACTTAGGGGCCTATGCGATAATCTACTATTGATTCGTGACTGACTGACGGCATAATATGTTAAATGTTATTGAGTATTGACTTATTGTGACATATGCTGTCTCAAACGTCCCTGATATCATCGTAAAATAACGAACTTTAAACCGTTATTTGAGTTTTATTTGATTGGCAACTGATGCATTTGAAATAGAGCAACGCAGCGCTATAAGAACCTTATTCGGCTCTTAATTGAAAGAGAATGTAACAAAGAACAAATGGTTAGCAATTCGACCTCTATTAAGCCTATAATCATTAATAATACGATAAGCAGCACTTGTAAAACTCGAACAAACGTGACTTCTTACCTGATTCCTGATTAAAAATCTAGATTTAGACCTAAATGTGCTACAAAGAGAAGTGCACAGGAGATTTAACCTGATAAGCAGAGATAGATAGAGATACAAAGAGAGCGAGTGCTAATGTAAGTCAATGTTGGAGAGATAAAGAGAGTGAGTGCATGAGAGAGATAGAGAGAGATGTAGAGATAGAGAGAGTTAGTGCAGAAGCACTAGTGCAGATGCACTGGTAGGTTCTCTGATAGATTCGACTGCACTGGTCGGTGCATGGCTTTATAAACACAGTTGTAACACAGAGTTACGTTACAATAATTGTGGTTACATTACAGAGAATTGCATTACATTAGACTAGAAGCGTAAATGCTGATTTGGCATGCTTGTAATATCATACCGTACAAATGAACTAGGCCAAAGACATTTCAGTAAGTACTTATCATTTTTTAACTAGGCCTCCAGTGATCTTATGAATTGGTGAAAATAGTAACTGTTAAAGGTTTACTACCAGTGGCGGCGCCACGCCGGAGCCAGCCGGGGCACGTGCCCCGACTGAAAACGGCCGTGCCCCGGCAGGTGCCCCAGCGGGAAAATAAAAATTTCAAATCTCATAATTATACAATTCCGGTATTATTTTATGCATCATGGACAATGGACATTGACTCGTATTAATTGTAATGATTGGTGAAGTTTGTGTACAGTGTTAATTTTAGTAAATGATGTTTAAAATTCCAGTAGGTCCACCTACAACATTCATGATTTTTCATCAGTTTTAATGTGCCCCGTCTCGGGACCTTGGTGCCCCGGCAGTACCCCGGCTTGCCCCAAATGCTGGCGCCACTGTCTACTACATAAATGTTGCCATTGACTAAGCAATACTGAATATGCATGGTAAGCTACATGTACAATTCAATCAATCAATCAATCAAGAAGCTTCTGTATCGCATATGCAATTGTGCATTTACAAAGGAATTGGATGAAGTGATAAATGGATCATAGGCCTATGTGGAATTGTGGATATGAAAAGAGAAACTGATGATAGAGAGGTATGGAAACGTTATATGACATGGACCTGCCATTAGGCAGTACACTGAGCAGGCCCGTAGCCAGGAATCGACTAGTGATGGGGCCAACGTTAAAGCTTAATACGTCATTGATATCATCGTCAGATGATGAAACCCATATTGAATTATATTGTTTTTGTAGGCCTATTGATTATAATTACTTATTTTTACATTTCAGCATACGTAAAGAAACTCGCTGAAGCTTTGTTACTTTAAGGATTAAAATTTGGTATCGAATTTATTTTCAGAAAATAAAATTAGAACTTGCAGTCAAGTTCAATTGAGGTCAAAGTAAGCTAGGACTGAGTGTTCAAACTAACATTAGCAGTAGGCCTAATCAAGTAATCATTGAGAGTAGATTTAAATCACTCTTAACAATTCACGATGAACGTGGGTACGGTAGTAGATACCACTGTAGCCAAGCTGATCCAGCTCTCCGTAGAATCTCTCGATGCCTTGGGGCTAGGTGGTGTCCACTCCCTGGAGCACAACCACACAAATTTCACCTCCACCCTGTTCGAGAGTGTGGAGGGAGAATTCAGACTACTTCAGCCCATCTGGGACCTCCGGCTCGGCAGAGAGAAATATGTTCAGTCCCCGCTGTTTCCAATTATTCTTTCAGTCAGTTTCTACTTCCTCACCATGCTACCATTCACTATTATAGATCTGTTCGGAAGGAACTGGAAGAGTATACAGAAGTATAAGATCCAGCCGGATAGAGTCGTGACATGGCCGGTAAGAAATAATGTTTTCAGTCATATGATTTTTTTGTCGGCGATGTCAAGGATTGAGCGTGTTTAACGTCAAGGTTAGAAGGATAAGGCTTCTTTTCAAGACGGCTCAACAGAATCGAGCATTACCGTGACAAAGATTGGGTTAAGCTTATTGCTCCTTTATTCCACAAAGGTCCCTGCCATCTATTACAGACCGCTCAGTCGAAGTATTGAATACTAAGGCAATGTCAGGATGGAAACTCTGATTTAATTTTTTTGAAGATTCCCGGAAGTGCTGCAGGGCTTGTAGTATCTTCAGTGGCGACGCCATGCCGGGGACAGCCGGGACACGTGCCCCGGCTGAAAACGGCCGTGCACAATGGTCATTGACTCCTATAAATTGTAATGATTGGTGAAGTTTGTGTAGGCCTACAATGTTAGATTTAGTAAATGATGTTTAAAATTCAAGTACTTAAAACATTTCATGATTTTTTATCAGTTTCAATGTGCCCCTCTCGGGACCTTGTGCCGCGGTAGTGCCCCGGCTTGCCCAAAATGCTGGCGCCGCCACTGAGTATCTTGTCTGTCATTCCACGTTGAACCGTTTTATATTTATTATTTTATATAGCTGTGTGGATGATGAAGAAGATTAAATAGAAAAAAGTCTAATTTATAAATCTCTTTATTATAATGATAACTCTGTCATCATATAACCTCTATTTTTTGCAGCATTTGCATTTACAAGTTCCGTTTTGTTAGATAGTAGATATGGTGAAAGTTCAAATATTGTTGTGGACGTACCTGAGGTCGTCATCAGACGATGAAACGGACATTAACGTCCCATAGATTGAATTTGCATTGATCGACTCTTTTATGCATATTATATTTTTTAAGCTGCTGGAAAATATATTAGGCCCTATACATCGCATGTTTAGCACATGTCTATTGTCAGTAATAACAGTAAAAACACAATAAGAGTGTTAACAGGCACTCGCTGACTGTATGCCTACTTCAAGTATGATATTATAGTGTGACGAGGTATTCTTATGTTTTTAAAATCAATATCGATATAATCTTTCTCTTGAGCCGTTCACAGAAGCTCTGCACAAGAATAAATATATTTTTTGACGCCATATTAAACTACTTAATTCCTTTTTATTAACGATGTAATTTCAAATTTTTGAATTATTTTATACTTTTCCAGGCAATCAAGAACGCCATGCTGGAGACAATATGGAACCAGATGATGTACATCCTTCCTGTCTCCATAGCCCAGTTTGTTTGGACCCCTGACACAGAACTGCCCAACGTTGCTCCAGGTCTGTGGGAATTCTGCTGGCAGCAGTACGCCTCCCTCGCCATCTTCGACGCCGAATATTTCGTCTGGCACTTCATGCATCACAAGATTCGCTTCCTCTACAAGAACGTCCATTCCGTACATCACCACTATAGCAGTCCCAGCAGTTGGGTCACTCAATACCTCCACCCATATGAGCTGATCATGGTTGGAATGTTCACCACAACCTCACCTTGGTTCTTTAACTCTCACCCCATGACCCAGTGGTCCTTCATGCAGTTCAGTATATTGGTCAGTGTTGATGCCCATATAGGGTATGATCTACCTTTCTTGCCCCACCATTGGGCGCCGTTTTGGGGAGGGTCTATCAAGCACGATATGCATCATCAACGACCTCTGACAAACTTTCAACCGTTCTTTAGCTGGTGGGACCGTCTATTTGGAACCGAGTGCCCGGGTCAGCTGGCTGGTGGGTATAAGACATCGAACCTCAGTGATTGGGAGACGAGTAAAGAGGCGACTAATCAGCCAGGGGGACCTGCCGCAGGACAGTATGAGGCCGTATTTGAATCTAAACGATTCTAATCAAATTATTGGATGTTAAAAGTCGTGTACTCTTTCAAAATATCTGATAGTAAATGTTTAACAAGTGTAATACTTTATAAGCTCTATTCGCGTGATATTATTGTACCACTATTTGAACTTGTTAATATATTTGACTAAAACATGTAATATTATTGAACATGTGTAATCATTTATAAGCTTTATTCGCGTAATATTATGGTAGCTCTATTTTAACTTGTTTATAGATTTGTGATAAATATTATGTCCTAGCTTTAAAAATGCACAATTTAAAATGATGCAGGCCTATCTGTCATATCCATGATTAATAAGAATGTAAATGACTTATTGGCTAATGATTATAACTGTACAAAGGTGCTAGATAATATCGTAGATGATCCATGTAATTCATTTTATTTAACATTTTGCATAGTATTTGATTTAAAGCTAATATTATTAGACTCTCAATGGCCTTGCAGCGCTTAATGCCGTTTGTTTTAGGGGTTGCTTTTATTTAGATTCTGTAGGCCTAAATTGTAGTTAATGTTTGTTGTTTTTTAATTTGTTCATGAAAACTTTGTTTAATGTTATTGTTATAAGCTAATATTGGGTGCTATAAAAATTAACTGCAGGTTAAGCCGAGAGTTGGTAGATGCTCTATGACAGCTTAACTGATATTCCTGATATCATCTTCGGGTGAGGAACCGGACTCTAAATCCTCATTGTATTGTGGACTTAATCGATAGTTGTGTCCTGTAGGGCTTGAGTTGCAGAGAAGACTACTTCATTTTTATATCACATTTGCTTTAATCTTCACGGTGCTAGATGTTGTCAGAGAGGCCAGTAGTTTCCAAATGTTGCTGCCTTTTAATGTAAGACCAAGTGACCACAGTGTAAAGTCAAAGAATTAATTGTCTTGACTCTGTTGCAGTATTTATTTATCTACTACTCTTTCAGAGATGATTTCTTCAGTTGCCTTTTTCGACTTTTTTAGACAGTTCTCTGTTTTCATTTTGAGAAATCACAAAGGCTTCATCAAAGGCATAATCACAAATAGGCCCGGAGGCATTATTGCCTGTAATTCAGTGTTTCTCAAACTGTGGGTGCGACCCACAGGTTCGACTCCATCCAAGTGGGTCGCCGAGATGTAAGTAAAATAAATATATTTTTTATATTTTGTCTATGATTGAGTGACATATAGATCGTAAGTGTTAGTAGGGTATGTTTCATGTTAAATTGAGTATATCATGCCAAGGCATCTCTGTACTTTACAAGATAACTTGATGCTCCCACATATCATTTTCAAAGGATATGTAAATACAATACAACATGGTTTAACGTCCATTAATCATCTGCGAACATATCAGGGACGCCACCAGCAGCACAAGCAATACTAACTGATTAATTCAAGTTGGCAAGTCACAAGTGCTGGAAGAGAACAGGGGCCAACACTGATCAAACACGGTGCCATTCCATTTATCAAATAAACAATTGTAGATTTGTTTACTCAGATATTACCGTTTACTCAGTTTATAGTTTGTCAGGAACTGTTAGGCTAGGCCTACTTTATTTTTGTGTTTCTAAAAGATGTGATACGATTATTCATCTGACAGCTTTACGTTAGGCCCTATTATATATGTTAAAAGTTTTCATTTATCAGCTTAGATATTACAGTATATGTATAAAATAATATATTTATATAATTATGCTGCCTGCATAATGATATATTCGGAAGTGGGAATAACTGAAAATGGAGCAACTCAGTTGTTCTGTGTTTTCAGTTGAATGATCACTTGTTGAAGTTGATATGACAAGGCAGCTGTAGGTCTACATTGTTTTATTCTTTACCCTTGTTACACTGCCATGTTTCTGTGTTGTGACTGTTTTATACGTAACAGGCAAGCCAAATGCATTTTTTAATGCATTTCGAAAAAATTGAATACCTATTTTGTTTTCGATTATTGATGTCTTGGAATAGAAATATTATTTTGAACTAAGCGTGCGGTAGGCTTAATACGCTGCGAATAAACCATCTAATTTATGCTTTGATTGAAGATATTGATTAGGTTATAATAATATCATTAAATTATGCTAATGCAGTAATTACAGTTACACTGTTTCATGTTGGTGCATTTTTCATATTTATTAGTTTCTGCATATTTGTTTTATTTTCAGGCGTCCGAATGCCCTATGTTTGTGTACATTCATTTAACAAAATCGTCGCTCCTGTCATTTTCACAAAATTGCGCCTCTGCACACAATACAATCATACAGTAGGCCTACAATACAATACGGGTTTAACGTCCGTTTCATCATCAGACGACGATATCAGGGACGTCTCCAACAGCACTTGTAAGCACTATTGAATGTTTCGTTGTATGGATCAACACGATTGAATGTTTCGTTCAATGGATCACCACCATCAGTGAATTAGTTATAATAACTTATCTCTTTTCAAGAAATTGTCATATGATTTATTTATAAGTTTTGGCGTAGGCCTCTAAAGATTACGAGGGAGGGAGGGAGAGAGAGAGAGAGAGAGAGAGAGAGAGAGAGAGAGAGAGAGAACAATAAGAAGTAGATCAAGTGTACTGTGTATGATTCTAGCATAACTGTCAAGTATTTATTTTATTCAGCTTTATTACTGCTTGCTCAATAATAAGTATAATATCGCTAATAATTCAGAGAGTGTATTGAATATCTACTGCCATTGTTACATTTCCTTGCTATTTTATAATATGTAGGCCTAGTATAATTTTGATACAGGGCCTAACTGACAATGCAGTATATTGATCTAATCAATTCTCCTTACGAGATGATTCAATTTTGTAAGAAATTAAAATAATAAATGTATTTTTGAAAAGGTTGTGCTTGATTAATTTATTTGGGTTAGGCTGGCTTATACAGTAATTATGTAGACCTATATGTGATGGTAGACGCTGAACTTCCCTACTGTTGCAATCGAGTAGATCACTCTCTTTCTCAAGTGGGTTTGGGAATATTGAGAGTTGAACCCACTGACAACTGCGTGTGTTCGTAAGAGTCAACTTAAGTAGATACGTCAGTGGAGAGTTCACAACTATGTGGAAATGATTTTTGTGATATGTACCAATTGGTCTTTCAATTCTATATTTGCAGAGGTCCAGGATGCCACATCGGTTGTGGCCTTAGGCTGCGTGACTCTCCATTGTCCATTTAGTGAAACTGAAGCAATTTTCATAGCGAGAAGCTATATGAATAGGCCTAGGCGTACACTTACTGATTTTTGATTTATCAATCAATCAACGAATGTATTTATAAAGCCTATTTATAAAGTTGATCACACAAAAGAGGGTAGAGTACCATATAATTAACCTCTCTATCTGCCAGATGGGAGGCGAAAATAATTTCATATACAACATAACATAAACACAGAGTATTGAACGGGTTAGGCTGGTTAATATATGCATGGTTTATATATTCAGTAGATCAGTTATTTCCAAATTTACTACCAAAACGACGGATATTGAACATTAACAAAAGATGATGATGATGACTATGTATTTATCACAGCTTCTTATCTATAGGGCCTACAATAGCCTAGGCTACATGTACTTTTAAGTGATTATAATAAATTTAGACTGATTGAACTAACAGCAACCCAATTGCACATAAGTGCACTTTTCTTATCAATTGATAAGCCCTACTAAGTGGATTCTACATTTGCAATGTTCTACTCTCCATATTACAGATAAGCCTATTGGCTTAGGCCTCTACAAGTAGAGCCTAAATAGGTTACTGACACAAATCACTTGACCTACTGTAGATAGGTATTAAGCAAAGAGAAAGTGGAATCCAAAACAATGCCGATCCGTTATCCCAGGCATAAAAGTCTGCTCAAGCTAGCCTACCGTAAGAAGAAATGAAATGTAGTCTATGTTTTATTGGGCTGTAAACGTTGTGCAGAAATTGTGTAGAAAATTAGATCTACCGTGAGGCAAGGAGCTGGAAAGCAAAGAATAGCTGATCTTAAATTTCATATTAATTCCATATTGGATACATCAATCAATCATTGAAGATTTTACGTTCGGTACCTCACCCGAAGGCGATCGATGTCAAGGACGTCGACGTACAAAATACAAAGCTGATAATTTACTTCAAGAATTGTCACGTTATTGCAAAGCATCCCACCACCATAATATACTGCCGGGCAGTCAAGGACGTTTCAACATCTAGGCCTATAGTTATGTGATTGCTGGTTATTCGCAGCATAATAATCAGCTGTTTATCCAGCGTGGTCCACCCAACTGCACAGTGCACAATAGCCTAGTTCGAACAATGTCCACTGCGCATGCTCCGTCACCCCTCCGTGGTATCTAGGTCATAGGTCAGGTT
>JAQFZF010000311.1:0-18975 GCA_034695365.1 Enchytraeus norvegicus
GTGTTGCAGCACGAATGTTTTCTTTTGTATTCACTGATGTTTGATTATGTTTACCTTAGATTAATTTTTTTTTTTTTCTGTACATGTATTTATGTTTACCATTCATTTGGTGCAAATAAACTATATATATAATTAAAGGTCTACTACTGTTATAATATGGCAGATAACAGTAGTAGCTATTTGATACTGCTATCTTCGTTGAGAAAAATTATCCTAACGCACCTCAGATGTAAATGATGAAAGGGGGTTATGTTTTGCAACATCGTCAATTATTTCTATCAATAAAACCGTAAATTATACGTATATCGTATTTGGTTTTTGTCATCGATCTTGCCACTGGGAGAGCAAAATATTTTGTCAACCAATTCTGCCTGTAGGCTTACAGATAAAGCTGTTTACAAACTTGTAAAGCTAAGTATAACGTCTCTTCCCATATCGAATGATAGGCCAACTGTCAGAGATGGATCCGGCTGGGATTTAAATATGTGACATCCTGCTAATCGAGCAAAGCATGTGTTACCGACTAAGCTATACAACAATATAAAGTCTTTTAATATGGACGTCTACCCAGATTTAGTGGTCATGGCCCCTAAATCCCCCCTTCCAACATCCGCATCTGTTGCCTACGTTTAACTCAATCCTAGTGCAATTGTCAATCATGAAATTATTGTAAAGCGATTGACGTAATTGCAGCGCATAATATTGAAGACAGTATAACATAAAATATATTATTCTTTTGTCAGAAAGAGGATAAACTATTCGGTACAGTCCAGTGTATATTATATAGGCCTAAACTGAGTGGTATCATAAAAATGAATAACAATGTATCTAACGAGGCAGAAGTCGATGTCTGTTCGAGTCTTCAATCCAACACAACCAACTCTCTGAATGACCCAGCTGTACCTGTCGTTGGTTCTAAGTGAATAAAAATCTTCGTGGCGGTGTTTGGCTGCTCAGGTGCGGTGCTAAATATCATCATGCTCTGGCTGCTCATAAGTGTCAGGAAATCACAGCAGAAAAACAAAACCCATCTTCTCATGATCAATCAAACAGTCCTGGATATGCTGGCAAGTTTGGCAGTTGTGGTTGATTATGGACAGGCAATCATTCTGGATGGTACAATCCAGTCGATGATTATCCGGGAAGTAAGATGTTCGCTTTTCGAGAGTGCACTGGCTATTTCAGTGTTTAATGTTGGCTTACTGATGGGTTTGATAGTTATCACGTTAGAGAGGTATGTAAAGATTGTGCATGCCATAACTTATCGAAAGAGATACGAGGCTTGGATGATACATGTACGTGTGGCCATAGCAGCGCCTTGGATTCTTGGGGCTGTGGTAATTATCAATCAATCAGAAGCTTTTATGAGAACTGGGTAGCCTTGTAGGCTTACCTGACCTTTTTGTCCCTGTGTCATCTGTTTCTGGTAGACATCAACTTAGATTGGCTTCTAAGAGCGACCTCGTCGTCCCTCGAGCACAATGTAGTATGAAAGGTCTGCGTGCATTAGCTCTTTGTGGTCCAGTAGTTTTAAATGCATTACCTAGTCACTTAAGAAGTAAGAAACAATCACTGTTTGTATTCGGTAAAAATTTGAAGACATAGGCCTATCTTTAATTGATATGATGGTCCGGCCAGCGCTCTGAGATACTTGTATGTAGGCCTAGAGGCTTTTTAAAAAGTCACTTTTTATTGTATTGCATTGTATGATTTATAGCCCTACAGTGCAGTGAAATGTCGCAAAGTTGAAGAGTCACTGTAGGCCTAGGTGATTAGACAAATTAAACTATTTTTATATTGCATTATTGTTTCTAATTCTTATGCATGCTTACATATAATGTTTCACAGGTCACTCCGGTTCAACTATCCACATCTCGAGTAGAAAAGTGCTGGAAAATGTTTTTGCTACCCAGATGTGGTTAATGGAAAGCATGAAGGTTCTATTTCTGTCTTATATAAAGCTTCTATGCTTATGAGCTTATGAGTTATGAGTTATGAGCTATGAGTTATGAGCTTATGCTTAAAGCTTATGAGCTTCTGTCTTATAGATTTCAGTTTCTTTCTCATGCCTGGATTTGTTTTTCTTTTCTTCTACGGGAGGATGGCCTACGTGATGCCGAATATGGGTTCGTCTATCAAGAGCTTAAAATCAACTGATGAACTAAAGTTGTCGTACCAGCGCACGATCAATGTGACCAAAACAATGGCCTCAGCGTCAGCCTGCTACATGATAAACATAGTTCCAATACTGACAGCTTACAATCTCGTCAGCTTAGGTAATCACATCATTGAACTGCGAGGAGGTGTTTGTAATCTCTTGTCTGTCTGCGCTGTTCTTCAAGGCCATTGTTGATCCAGTTATATACACACTGCAGTACAGTGCTGTCCGAAAGAAGACTAAAAGTCTCATTGATGGTCTAGCTGTAAGATTGGGCAGAAAGCGTGCAGTGGAACCAATCAAAAGTGCAGAATATAAAACAAAAGAAGAAATTGTAGCAAATTAAAGCTAGTTGTGTGTAATTTTTAAACCTGGCCAGCTTCAAATTATCGTGGACAACAAAAATTATGAATTTATTGAAAAGAGAATTTCTAGCTTCAGTGACCATTCAAGAACTGCATTTATCGCCTAACTGTACGGGCTAAGACTAAACTTAATTACTATTCTATTTCAGGAAGTCGAGGATAACTTGTAACACCAGTCTTAATCACACAATCATAGGCCTACTCTATTGTAAGTTCTGCGGTGGGGGGGGGGGTGCTCGGACGCCTCAAAGTTCGAGATGCCGCATATGTCTCCTCCAACATTTAACACCCCGCCCCCCAAAAAAAATTGAACCAAGTCTCCTCGGATGCACTACTCTCAACTTAGGTATTAGAAGATTAAGTTTGGATCAGAGTCCAAAATCGTAAGCAAATCTGATTTTGAAGTTCAAGAAAATGTTCTCATCTTTGCTGCTATATGCCGTGGTAACCAAAATAAGGCGAGGAGGTTGAAGATTTGTTTCCATCCGAATTCGGTGATGTACCTCAGTCGCTCATTGCGACTCGTCATAAATGTTGCTCTTTGAAACTTTTTATAAAAGACTTTTCACCACAGGTTACAATAATTCAGTTGCACTATAAATATATTGTTTAAATTATTATATTTGCACAAAGCACAACGTAACCCTTCAGAGTTCAATAGCATTCTGTTGCTAATAACTTCTTTGCAATTAGATATCTGTATGTGCATCATCATTGCATGTGTATGTATTTTCTTAGAAAATGACTGACATTAAGAATATTAAAAAAGGAGAGTAGTAAAGTAGCCAAGCATTATTCAACCTGAGCCCCTCCATGCCTGAGTTTGAATTCTCGCCATTTGGCTTCAAAGCTCACGATAAATCTACTATGCACAAATGCTTTCATATGTAGTCTAAAATAGATTGACAGAAACAAGCTATGTTTTGTGAATGTCTCAAGTTTCTTCTTTCGGAAAACTAAGTAGACGAAAATAGTTACCTTCTTTGATTAAATTACAATTACACATATGATTTAATGTGACTACACTATTAAGACCTTTCGAGCTTATATAGTATAAATGTCCGGCGTAAGAGCGTAGTGGATCGAAAGGAGGACTGGTGACCTTCCTACTAGATTAAGGACAATTATTGTCACTTATCATTTTGAAACGGGATCAGCTCCGAATGTAAGGGTTAGGAAAGAATCGGCGAAGCTCTCTGCGCAGTTTTACGCTGCTCTTATGTTGTCTCGTTTGTCAACTGAGCCGTGTTCAGTTCACGCTGATCGCGTTCAGAGATCAATGAGAAGTTAATGAGAAATTATTGATTGCAACTCTATAAACGCAATTCCACTACATTTGACCTGATAACGTTTAAGATTTAACTACCTTTCAGTCAATTTGTATTTCTGTTTTGTCGAAGGAAGTGGATGAGGTGGCACGAGGCGCGGATTTAGGGAGGGGGGGGGGGTCCATGATCCTCGCCTGATGCTTGTGTTTAGGGAAGAATTGGCCTTCTGAGGCGGTTGCAATTTCTACGTCAGTGATTGCATCAGTCGGCTTCTACGAAATACGTGGAGCTGTCGTTTGGTCTATACTCGAATGTCCCGGTACCTGCATGGAAGAAATAATATTAATACGAGTAGGTTTATTACTTTTGGATGTAAAACTAATTTAGTTCAGTAACGTAAAGAGGTGAGTTGTTAGTTATTTCTATCTCCTCATGATTAAAAATATTTAAATATACAAGCAACATAGTGCAATGACTATCCATGATGATATCTATCGCTGTATTGTATGTTTAAATCGATCGGCAGTTAGTTCAGTTATTCATTATACCGGTCCCGTGGACGTCACGAGATTTTAATCTATAATCGGCTCGTCCGGGATTTGATCCCACGGCACTTCACTACACCTGACGGTCGGTCTCTTAACATTTCATGACGTCACAATGCGTAATCAATGGTTAACCAATCACTAACCAATTGGGCCACTGAGACATAGGGGGTCATGTGGGGCAAATCTATTCACTTTTTTACATTTTTGGTAGTTTCGGAAAAGGTATAGTAGTAAAGTAGCTTTACAATATTTATAGTGAATGCTAAGGTATTCAGATACATTTCAAATTATAGTTATTGGAGTTATTGCTGGTATTTTTAAAGTTATTCCAATTTTTGTGAGGTCTGGTATTTTGATTTGCCCCACTGTAGGGCAAAGCCGATAACACTGTGGGGTAATTCCGCTCAAACATGAAAATGTCCACAACCTGATAGGAACTAACAAATAACTTAAAGAATCTTAAAGAATAAAATCTTATGGTAACTAATTTGTAATATAGTTGAGTTTGTTTGATAGTAGGGGGCCTAATCACACAATACAGTCAGGTTAGTCACAACTAGCGTATGCTTTTTGTAAAAATACACGGGCACATCACAAAAACCTAACCTAAAAACCTAAAAAACACAAAATAATGTTTAATAAATAAGTCATTTTTGCAGTGATCGCAAATATAATTGTCAGGTTTGTCACCACTGGTGCACGCCCTATGTGCCCAATAGACAGGTCTGCGAAATACACAACTGAGGGATCTGCCCCGACCGGACTTGCCCCATAGCCCAATCCCACGTGAAAATGATCGTAAGTAACATGAACGTAGAGGTTATGTATACCATATATACATTCAAATAAGTCTATTTCACAACAGATTTTCGTGTACAAACAAAATTTAATTAGGATGCAAAATGTTTGTACATCAATGTTTTAAAGATTTCATAACTTTTTATGCTTTTTAACAAAATTCATATTTTCCTTGTTTATTTCGTCAACCGTCACGTAATCCTTTCGATTCTTTGTTGTCAACAAGAATGCATGTCGGTCAACGACCATGCACAATTGCACATCTAACAAGGCGATAGATATGATACATTTTGAGAGTGGATCACTGATCGGTTCTGCCCCTTGAGCGGCCTTGCCCCACATAAGCCCTTTTCTAGTATAAATTATTTATAGTAACGTCCCTGACATCATCCCTGGATGAGGAAATGAACGTGGAACCTTCACTATTAATATTATGATTAGTCTAAAGTATACGTGATTGCTCTCCACCACGAATACTCTCCAAGAACAAGTTCTTGTTTTTTTTATCGATTTATGAGCGTGTAGGTGGAATTTCTTTTCCATGAAATCGTGACGTACGAGCGTGGAGTAAAGAATACACAAATTTTTTTATGATTTGTTTGGTGGATTGTTTGATGAAGTGATTAACAACATTCCAGCTTTTTCCAGATGTTGATGTTAAGAATTTTAAAAGAACAATACCGTCCAATTGTGCGGAGAAACGTACCTAACGTACGTTTCTCCGCACAATTGGACGTGTATTTGAAGAGAGAATCCCCCCCCCTCCATCTAAATTTGTGTCGAATTGTGCTCGACGGTTCCAAGATATCATTGACGACGATAGGATTCTAATCGTTGTTACTAATGTGTTGTTGTTGTTATTATTATTATTATTATTACTATTGTTTTACTGTACAAACAGATCGGTCTTAGTTCGCAGGAGGTAGTCTAGAGGTTAAACGGCAAACTACAAAAAAATAATTATAAACAGTAACCAAAAAAGGAAATCCTGTAACGATATGAGGTTGTCTAGTGTAAATGTAAAGGAATTTATAAAGATTTATCAAAACCTTGAAGGATTGAATACATATATTCTGCTACCCCTTCTGTACTATCTCATCGGCTATTTCAGGCCTTCGATTGCATGGGCAGAGATTTGGAGAGAGGGGTCCGGGAGGTCGGATCCTGCAAAGTTTGAGATGGGGGATCAGAGTATCAGTGGCGGCGCCAGCATTTGGGGAAAGACGGGTCACTGCCGCGGCACAAGGTCCCTAGGCGGGGCACATTAAAACTGATGAAAAATAATGAAATGTTGTAAGTAGGCCTAGTTGTTGAATTTTAGACATCATTTACTAACATTAACACTGTACACAAACTTCACCAATCATTACAATTTATACGAGTTGATGTCCTTTTTTTCAACAAAAATTTCTATAGCAGTGTCAGAAATTGTTCATGATGCATGAAATAATACCGGAGTAGTAAAATTATGAGATTAACATTACAGAAGTTTTCAGCCGGGGCACGTGCCCCTACTGGCCCCGGCGTGTCGCCGCCACTGCAGAGTATCTTTTAAGCCCCAAATGTTGAGATGTTTTAGATAAAGAAATGAGTTTTATGGAGACTTTTATTTTTAATTGAACGGTTATTTTTTGTATCCCTTCCTAGGTTAGAGGGAAATACAGAAAAAATAGGGGGGACTAAAAAAATGATATTTCCCTAATTTTTGGACCCCCAACACTTGGACTAAGTCTTCGCTCATGCTGGATTGCATGGAAGCGCGACGTAGTCCTGGAGCGAATGTCTATGCGCAGTGTGTTGTTTGCTGAGTGCTCGACACGTTCACGCTGTGGATGATATCATAAGGTTCCGTGCAGTGCTGCTATAAGTGGAAGTTCTCTGGACCTGTCACATTCACAATATCAGTCGAGAGTAGGAGTGCCATCTAGAGACAGACTGCTTCGTTCTATCACCGTGCGTCTCTATTGCAAGGTAATTATCATGTATAATTATTAGCTATACTTCAATATACATGTAATTGTCATGATTAGTCATGGCTACTTGTTAGCTCTAGGCCTTCGTTATTGTTTTTATTATTCATAAATAATGCGCTTTGCAAATGTAGAATTTTTTTAATCATCTCAAATTATCTATCTAGGCAATCTGGGCCTATCTATCTAGTACTTTGAATTTAATCCACGTATGCGGGTATGATATTATTATTTATTTTTATCAATGATGTTCTGCTTCATCATGCACATTAAGGGTTATGCATAAAAATGCGTTCGCAAAACATCGTTCGCAAAGCAAGCCCCCTTCCCAGTTTCAGACAACCTACTTTGAACATGAAAGTTCACCAAGCAAGAGTTGATATCCGTATCAACGTTTCATCAACGGCACCGAGGGGAGTGACCAGTGGAGGATCTAGGATTTTTTGAGTGAGGCCAACTACATGCATATTTAGAGAGGGGTCAAGGCAAGAAAAGACGGGGTCCAGGCAAATCGAGGGGGGGCGGGAGGGCCAAAACGCTAAAATATGCGGATATAATACATAATTTCACAAATTTGCACATTTTTGACATTCAAATTTTCTCTTGCCCCCCCCCTCCCTCGGCGGGCCGCCCCCCTAAATTCGCGCCTGAGAGTGTGACGATTTCATGATGGGGAGCGGGTGTGTATTCAAGCCTTCGTGAAAGCTCACGTTTTGGCGAATTTGTTACATTGCTTGCAACCGCTCACGTGTTTCTCTTCAGTGCATCATTAAAATAATTTTACGAGCAACAATTTTCGGAAGATCGCTTGTATCAAAATTGCATTATGAGCTTCAAACAATTCGATTTTGGGGACGTCTGCACCGGGTCCGACCTCTACTCCTGTCCGCATTAGTCCGCTCTGGTAAGACACCCCCCCCCGCTTTCAGTGAGAACGCCTTTTGTGTATGATCTCATATCTTAGCCTACAAGTAAAAAGTTGTCAAGTTAAGTTTAACGTATGTTTCGGTATCAAAGGTTACTGTCCGATGCATAGCATGAATGGCTGAACATGTAGCAAATCGACAATAAAAACGGATACCAACATGCAATTAACTCGATGTGCTCCACCATCAAATTGTGGTTTCTTCACAAGTGTCCAGTGGTTTTGTTGACGGATTTGTTGCTGTACAATAACGGATATAATATTAAATTGAATCATCGTCTCTTGTTCAGCGGACCGGAAGTCCTGTATGTGGACTCGTGTGTTTGCTCAATTACGTTAGCATCGCGTCGTCATGTTCGAGTCTATAAGATCATACATAGGAAAGGTTCTATGTTGTGTATGGTGAATGTTCGTCTTACAAATGTTTCGACTCATTTATAACTGGCAGTGCACGTTTGATTAATAGGCCACATTTATAACTGGCAGTGCACGTTCGATTAATAGGCCTAATAATTTAACTTCAGGGAGTCCTAAAATCAAATGGACATCTACATGTTGTTATAAAGCTTATATTTATAATCTAAATAATTATATCATAAAACAATCCTGAGTATTTCTTACTTATGTGGAGCGTAATTATTGAAAACTGTAACATTTATGCTAAGTATGGGAAGTCTAAGATCGAATTATTCAGACTTGGCGTTGTTTGCCCACAATGAAACAAAAAAGCGGAAATGGTCCAGGCCCTAGAATCTAGATAAACACTTCATGCCAAACAATAAAGTTTGGCCAATGTTAAACTGGCTTCTTTAGCTAGAATGTGGCGAGAGGGTAGTTTTGTAGATATTAGATATTGACGTATTACTGCAGAATAGCTGGAAAGCGGCGAATGCTATAAATTTCCCAGTGCCTAATTAATAAAATTAGGAGTTAATATCTCGAAATCTTTACCATCAGTTATTTGCAAAACTTCCATGGTCTGTTGACAGCTCTGTGACTTGAATTTAACATAGATAAATAAAGTATTTATTGACATTCATTCCCATGGCTGAGACATTGGCGCAGTCGCTGAGGGTTTAATACAGCCCTGGGCAAACTGCGGCCCGCAGGCCGCATGCGGCCCACTGGAGCCTTCTTGGCGGCCCTCGACCCTATGGCGAAAAATAAAAAAAATTACTCTGAAAAATGTTAACATGCTATCTAACATTGCACGATAAAGAGTAGTATTATCATGAAAATTTAATGGTAGTACACAAGCATATTGACCTAGGGCTAAGTGCATTTCATGTCAAGCATAACCTACTTTAAAAATATAATTGGATAACAGTAATCAAACAAAATCTTGATCATTTCCCAGTTTTCTCATTATCATTGTAAGCGTCGGAATGAAGAAAATTCTTCCAGGAAGATGATTTTCTTAAATTTTAAAATGTTTATCAATAATTTTAGATTAATTTTGTGCTCAAATTGATAAGGTGCTGAGTGAGATATAACAAAAATAGTTGATTTGAAAAGTAATCCTGTCCAGAAACATACATAGTCAAGAAGAAATATATAACTTAAGCCTATACTTTACTCTCGTCTCGAAAAAATAGAGGAACTTTCGATTTTTCCAGTATTGTGTTTTGAATTTTTGGCTTCCACGTATATTCGTGAAAATAGCCCTACTCATGGCCTACTCTTTGCCCTCTGGGCATGTATTTTTACCCTGATCTGACGTGTGGAAATGGAATAGCACTGTACATATCGATTTTATTCTATTAGAATATACAATAAAGTTCTTACCTATTGTTTTGTTATATTATTAATCATTTAAAATTTTGGTGGCCCACCATCTCAATTTACAATTTCATGCGGCCCTCGGCCCGAAAAGTTTGCCCAGGCCTAGTTTAATAGGTCACAGTTTTGAATTTCATGGCCCACACGTCACTGATGCAGCCGTCGGTCCGCTTCATTGGTCTCGAATTTACACTCAGTTGCTATATGATTCATACCACATTTTTGTTGTACGAAAACACCAAATTTTGACTGTGAACCCTAATTACTTGAGAGTACAGTTTGTAAATGTTTATTATTCTTTTTCCATCCCTTTGACCGTCGTGTTTACGAAATATTCAATTGTTGAATTAAACTGGCCTTGCAATAAGGCATAGGCTGACCGCGGTCTTAACGTTTTTTAGATTTACTGTGCTTTCATTGGTTTGTGAGATAACGTTTCCATCATTCATCAGAACAACCTCGACTCGCCATAGTTAAGCATTAAAATGTGACAGTTTTCAATAATTGTATAAATATCAACTCCACATAATAATAATAAAATACACAGGATTGTTATATGATATATCGAGATTAATTATTATATGTGCTTCATAAATACACGTGGGCATCCGTTTGATAGGTAGCATGCTCTAAAGTTTGTAATAGTAGATATGCACTACCCGTTATAAAAAAGCACTACCAAAAAAAAAGCACACAATAAACAGAGACATTTGTAGTGAAATGTCATATGAAATCTCAATTTGCGAGGCTTGGTAAGTTTTTCTCAATTATGTTTCTTCCTCTAATTCCGAAAAGGACGTCGAAATAAAATATTAACATAACATAACATAACACAACTGTTCATCGGTCAGGGAGCATCAGATGCCTGCTTAAGATCCATACTGCTATTCGCACTGTTCAATCAATGATATTAATAACAACGAAGATTGAGCGTTAGATGGCGGACTAATCTAAGATTATTTATTAGTAAGAAAATAAGTCGAGTAAGAATATTTGACCTTTAGATTATCCAGATGAGTCTGCTCCGGACGTGTTGATTTAGAGCTAATATAATCCATCCACTGATTGCTGGAAGACGACAGCTTAATTGCGTGTATGCATTTAACATCAGTACCTAACACATGTCGCTCTGTATAGAGACGAATAGCTTGTTTGTCATCTGCACTATGCTCACGTTCATCTCAACATTGATCAATTGTTCTCTCCGATCACTCTCGATCATACTCTCTCTCGCTCTGGTTCTCTCTCTCTCTCTCTCTCTCTCTCTGTCTGTCTGTCTCTCTATCTCTCTCCCTCTCGTCTCTCTCCCGTAATAAATAATTTTACGCAGAAGGTCCGATTTTCAATTCTCAGTCGAGTCAAACGGAGAGCAAAATCTAGAGTGCACCTTGCCAACCAAGACCTCCATCCCTTCGTAGGTCGGTCATTTGGAAACATTTAGTACGTAGAAGGCGACTACTTCAGAAGATTTCGAAAATTAAACATGGGTCTGGCACATGAAAGCATGACGCATGAACGTAAGAGATCGAAAGTTTGGCTGGCGTCCTTGGCGCTAGATAAATGACAATTGTTCCCTGTGTGCTGAATTCACTCAGAAACGGGATTGGCACCGCACTAGGAATCGGTAGACTCGGTGGCAGTTTAACCTTTGATTTAATAGTGAGCTGAACTCAATTGCTCTTGTCCATTAGTAGGAACCTATGAGAATGTTTGATGGACGCTGAAAGTCGATGTCATTTCTCTGAATGGTACATTGATCGATGTTGTATGGATGAAGCTGATAAGAGCTAACATGCTTGATGACGTTATTGCTCTAATAGTGGTCTCTGCTCCATATCCACTCTCCGGATAGATTCTTAGAAACATCTGAGATATTATTGAGACGTTTCATTTGTCTTGATTTGTCCTCATTTAGTTGTTCTGAATGCCATCCTACAATATAAGCTGCAAAGCTATTTTTAACGTCTGTTTCCATATCGACGGATACCGTTAAAGACGAACCCGGCTGGGACTCGAACCCGTGACATCCTCCTGATCGGGCAAGCGTCCTACCGACTACGCTAACTAATTGGGATAATGATACATAAAATGAATACATCCATTTATTATTTTGCCTTATGTGGATAGTCCATGGCCGAAAACTATGTTTAAAACTTTTACCCTTTTGTAGTGAGCACACACTCGATCAGACAGTTTTTCCATTACGAAGTCAAATGTTCTCCTGGGGATTTTCCTCTAATATTATGCTTCACTTATTATACAATTCTAGCTCATTTCATGATTAAAATCAAGCATAATACAATATCTTTATTATTGACAACTAACTTCTGTAAAATTATTTGTTATGTATTTTAGAACTGCCATCATGGGACTCTTATCCGGATGGAACTTCAGAGACCACATGGCAGAGATTGTTTACCTACTCTTCAAGATCGGAGAGTCGCTGTTGGAGCCTTCGGTCAGATTATTCATCTACCAAGGAGTCTGCGTTGGCATCTACTCCAACTCCACGGAAAGATGCTTCAACCTCTCCCACAAACCTATCGAGGAATCAAAAGTCCAATCCGCAGCAGCGGACTACATGATCATCTATAAAATCCTCATGAGTGTTCCAGCCATCGTGTTAGGATTCTTCTGCGGGGCCTGGAGTGACGTCATTGGAAGAAAAGTTCCGGTTTTGTTAACCCTGGCGGCTACTACCATAGCAGATGTCATGTGTTTGCTGAGTATGAGTGGAGGTTGGAGTCACCCGCCTTACTTATCTCTTGTTATGATTGGAGCAGCCATTCGAGGTGGATTTGGAAAGTCTGCTGTGATCACAATGGCGCTATACAGTTACACGTGTGATGAGTCGGCTCAGGAAAATAGAACAAAAAGAATCGGAAAACTTTTATCGATGAACTATTTTGGATATTTCGTTGGATCACTTTTAGCTGGAGCTTTGCTCCAAGGATATGGATTCGGAACTATATTTACTTTGGTCGCCCTGTTTAATCTTAGTTGTATGGCGATAGTAGTTTTATTTATGAAAGGAAAGGAAGACAAAGTTGAGACTGATGACAAATATAGAAAATTCCCCTTTAAAGTAGCCCATTTTCAACAGTCTGTTAAAGTTCTGATTAAAGAACGACCTCATAGATCCAGATTACACATAATTCTACTATTCTGCATTGTATTCATTTACCAAACAGTCAAAGCCGGTGAATTGCATACCACACTTTTACTAGTAGAATCCTCCCCTCTGAATTGGCCTAAGTATATGTACGGCTACCTCCTTGCAGTCGACTACGTATCTCTAGGCCTAGCTGTCCTGCTACTTCTTCCAATCCTCATAAACTATCTCCAACTCAAAGATATGCAGCTGGTTCTAACTGGAGTAGGCTTTCAGGTGCTCAGACTAGTGATTCTCGCGTTCAGCGGCTCAACCCTTGGCGTCTATTTCTCAGCTTTAGCTGGGTGTCCCAGCGCCCTTGTCCTCTCCTGCACGAAGGCACTCATCAGCAAGGCGGTGGGGCCGGGTGAGATGGGGAAGGCATTCTCACTGGTAAGTTGTGCTGAAACTGTAGCTCATCTGGTCGGTGTTGTTATATTCAATAGCATATACCAGGATACCAGGGATATCCTTCCAGGTTTTATTTTCGCCATAGAGGCCATATTCTTCGTGCTGCTCTTTGGAGGTCTGGTTTTGTTAGGAAGGGATATGAAGTTGGCTGCACAATGTAAGTTACTGGAGGAGGCCGGGGCGGTACAGCAGTATAATGGTACTAGCGAGGGAATGAATTTATCCGATAACTTAGAGTTATTTAAATCAAATCAGTCACCTCAGAGCATTGGCTATCAATCTAACGGTCAGTCCGCCACAGCTGCTACAGTAGGGTCCAAGGAACATTATCAGAAATCGGATGCGGATGATTCTATTTTGAGTAATCTCCGTCAGCAGAAGGATTTACTGGAACAATTTGATTACCGGTAGACTTCAAATAATATCAATGACGGTTTAACGTCAGGTTCATCATCTGACGGCGATATCAGGGACGTCTCAAACATCATATGTCACGCCAGCAAGTTCACCCAAATGGAAGAAAGGGTCAAACAAGGCAAACTGTTCAAGACTATGGAATAGATAAACGTATAGAATAGACAGGAAACAAGTTTTCGTCGATGTGATTAACTTTTTGGTAATCGTGGCAATGGCGGTCACAAATTATAACTGTATTTAGAAATTCGTGCCTGCAGTGTGTCATATTTGTTTCAATTGTTGTGTTAGGATCTGGTGGGGTTTGAGTTAGGATCAGTCCCCAACCCTAATCCATATCCTAACCCTAACTTAAATCTGCACTATTTATGGAAATTTAAAAAAGTCGGATCTAGTGAATATGTTGGGACCGCCATTACCAGGATTAGAAACTTTTAATTGTAGGCCTATGAATTTATGGCTCAATTGGTAACGCCAGAGACTTTATTTATTTATTTATTTATTTATTCATTTATTATGTCACACATCGTACAAGGTCAAAAGTCTCTCAATGAAATATAAATGTGTGCATGAAGGGAAATATAGGCCACAAGTGGCGCTTACATATTCCGAGTTAAAGACAACTCAAATTATCGTGGATTACAAGTTACAAATTAATACAAATTTATGGTATCATAGGCAACATTAAAATACAAAGTCATAAAATAGGACTAAAGTCGATACTTAGATGAACTATTTTGTATAAGAATATGAAATGTCAGATTACAATTAATAATATAAATAAGCGAAAGTTGCATATTATAATATATAATCGTTAAAATAGCGCGCAGATCTAGCCATACAAAATATTAACATTGCATAAAATCAAGCCAATATTAGTTAATAAAAGTTAGAATTTTCTTAGAGTAGGCCTAAAACTCCTTAGCCATTATAGTCATATTCAGTTGTTAGGAATTCTCGAAAATTAATGCCAGCTAAGCCTCTTTTAAAAATAGTTAGGGTCGGAGCATTGCTACGTTAGAATGTAATAAATTCCAAGGATTCATACATCGATTATTAAAGAAGAATCGCTCTGCATTCAAACGAAATGAATTTTTGTATACACAACCATCATTATTTTTTGCTATTCCGTTCCGAATAACAAAAAACTCGTCAATAGGCAGATCGACCAGCTCGAAGATTATTTTATAGTATATGCAAAGGTCACTTTTTAGCCTGCGCTGCTGCAATGATTCTGTATTCAAAAGTTAAGAGTTAAGATTCATAAAATAGAATAATTGGGGTTCAATCCCACAGTACCGTAACGGCAAGGTGAGAGTCTTTGAGAGCATCCACGAAAAACTGTGATTCAGTATAATGAATAACGCAACGTGTTAACGATTTATTATGTGTTGTTAAAGTGCTATATGTCATCGTTGATAACTTTTCTCAACATATTTTTATTTTCTATATCCCGAGTGTCTACAAGTGGATTAGAATTGTTGGGCAGGTAGAATGGAATAAGTCTGTAGTTGTTCTAAACGTTATTGTTATATTGCATTATACAATGTATAGTATTGTAAGTGTTCTTACATAATAATACATGTATGTTCGTTAAGCGTAACAAGCATAATAAGCTACAGGCTAACATCGAATTTTACGTCAGTTTTGCGGCCTAACGGCAACATCAGTGATATAACCTACTTGATGTATGCTAATATATATATTAATATAAATGAATTGATGTTGTAATGCTATAATTAAAAATATCAAATGTGAATCTAACTTGTCGTTTTAAGAACCGCGCAGAATGGGCGAGTGACTATGATATGAAGTAATAATTTTAACGTCAATTTTCGGGTTTCCCTTCAAGGCGCATTGGAGTTTCTTTCCTTGCCTTTACTCACTGGAGCAAGAGGCAGAATTTGATGTCTTGCTTACTTTTACTACCTCTAGAGTTGAAATCTGTAGCTTTTCTGTTGTTTTTTTCATTTTTTTCATTTTTACTTTTTTGCGACATTTGCGCTTGGTCGACCATTTACCTTGATTCTCTTGTGTCCAGCTCTGGGCCATTTTCTGTGACTATGATGGTCAAGTCTACTTGCTACGTATAATACGACTAATGCATATATGGTTTTCACGTCCGTTGCATTATCTAACGACAATACTTCGACTTTTCAAACTACACAGGCAATACTAGCTGGTCCGTTCAAACGAAGTTAGCAAGTCACAGGTACTAAACAACAGAGGTCAACACTATTCAAACAAGGTTCAAATTTATAACTGAAAATTATGTCGTCAAAACATCAGTAATTATTTATGTAACAAAATTTGTAATATTAAAGTACACTGCATGTAGGTTTCTATAGAAACACAACTATAGAAACACAACTGCAATGTCATGTAGGCCATTGACAGAAAGGGCCTCCAACACAGATTAGGCGATAAGATCTCACTCAGTGGTCGAATCTACCTCCCTCATTTGATTGGTCAATTTAGCGGACAAATCTCGGGGATTTAGAACCGATATATTACTATAGTCACATTGCTGGACTCGCAACCCGACCCGTGTCAGCAGAGCTTTGCTTCATGGCTGCACCAGAGCTGTACAATTACTGGGAGGTAGGGATATTTATTATTAACGTCAATAACATCGCCTTCGGGTGAGGAACCGGACGTTAACTCTTAATTTTATTATCCCTATTCGTTTGGTCCATATAGATAAAGGATAAAGTAAAGATGTTCAATCAAGGTTCGCCGCCAGAAGGCACATCAACGACGGGCTAGGCACGAATTCAAATCGCACATTTACTGTCAGTGGTGGGTCTGAGAATATTTCCGGTTTGTGGGGACAATTCTTCTACACACATTTGTTTCTATGGGCAGATTAAATCCAGACTAATTATGGGGGAGGTCCAGAATTTGTATTTCATTGGGTCAAATTGTCATGTTCAAATCGAGTGGTGCCCTCACCCCCATAAATTGAGTGACGCCTTCTCCCCCGAAAAAAAAATCGAGTGGTACCCTACCCCCTATAAACCCGCGCCTGTATTCGCCTTCCTGTATAAGTCAAATGTATCTCATTTTTAAATAGCGAGCGCACTATTATAGTCCTGATTCAAACCTGGACAGTCGCTGATTGTCAATCGATCAATCAATGCGAAGTTAACGTTCGTTGCAGCATCTGACGACGACATCAGAAAACACATTACATTGTACCACTAAGCATTCGAAATTGACGCCAAAAATTATTCGCCTGTGCCTCAGCGACAAATCTGAGTGTAATTTGAGTTTAACGTAAAAATCTGGCAGACGCTAAACCCGAAGGCTCCTCTTCAGTACGTCCATATGAAGACAAATAAATTCCGGTTCATTTCATGCTCGTCAAGCGTGTTATGATCCTGACTCATTGCGTTCACGACACTGTACTTTTTCACAAATAATCAGGTGGCCAGTAGAAATTTGGAAGGCCAGCCCTCATTCTATTACTTCCCCTTCCTAAGGCCCTAGCTGCACCAATGTGCGTATTAGACAATATAAAACGGAGGGGGGTCTGACAAGATTTCCCTTAAAATGTATTTCTAAAAATGTAAAACGTTCGACCTCCCAGGAACTTCATACGGTGAAAAGATGGGTTCAGTGGTTAAAGGGGGGTGTCCGACCCCCCCCCCCCCCCCCGACAATTCACATCCTAGGCCTGAACTGCCACGCGACAGCCCCAATCAGTGGACGATTGATCCCCGGGTCGATCGCTCTTCCGGTACGACTAGGAGTGAGATTTACATAGCATGCACAGTTGTCAACCCCAGCTAGTGTCCTATGAGAGAGAGAGAGAGAGAGAGAGAGAGACTTGTGACCGCCACCCTCTCAGTCCTATTCAGACAAATGACCCCTCGCAGGAATACGCTCGTCCCACTCCCACGTCAAATTCCTCAACGCTAGATCGTTGTAGGCATGAGTGTGTTTAACGTCAACGACAGAGGCACAAGGATTCAATTCAAACCACTTGATTTGCTCTAGATTTACTGAGAATTTAACCCGTGTCTTCCTGCTTCTCAGGCAAGTACGCTACCGATTCGAAAAATAATGTTAAAATATAAAATAATAATGTCATTATATAAAATTGATCAAAGGAGTAAACGCTGCTCTACAATTTGTGCCGAATTAGTTTTCTTCAATTTAAAAAAAAGTCAGACATTAAAAAGTATATAATTATAAATCTTTGGTATCAGATGGCGTCACATGATATTTTGTGCAAAGCGTTTTGGTAAACATCTATGCCGTGATTTTATATATTCTACTGTAGAATCTGATTAAGATCTGTATTATATTTGACATAACCCGCTCCCGCTCCTAAATTTGAGAGTAATTATTATCAGTAGCCTTCTAACTAGATCTAATGCCGACATAAAATATTTAGTGAAAGTCGGCATTAATCAATCAATCAGTCAATCAATAAATCAATAAATTGTTTATTATCAGACATCAAGGAGTCCATAACACAGAATCAAACAATGAATAAGTAATTACAACTTAATAATTATTCCTTTTGTAATTTAATATTTAAAGTTTTAAATATTTTTTATAAATTATTATCGATGAACAACAAACAACGCTGCAATGTCAATGTATGCAAGCAACACACTAGGACAGCCAGAACAATTTTGCAGAGAACTTAAAATATTTGAATAAGCTTGTTTTTTCTATTCGTATAAGCTTGTTCTCACATTTGACATAACGCACATACCCGTTTCCTTTCATAGTTGCTGCTTGTGTGTTTTGTTATTTTTCTGCCACTCCATGAACAATCGTAAGTTTGCCTTTATAGCGAGACAAGCTTCTGACACCCTATGATGTTATTTTTGTTGACCGACACGGGATGTGAATTCGGATCACTTGCTTCTGAGGCGAACAATCTACCGATGTCGCTACCCCCCCCCCCCCCCATCTATAGATGTCAAACCCATTAAAATAGAATTAATATATCTTATATATCTATAATAATAATAAATATCTTGAAACTAAAAACATAACTTATACGTGTGTATAATTATATGTCTCTTAGATTGCAACTTATCTGATACATAATTATATTGTATGACAACTTCTGTTACCATCAAGTTTCTGAACTGTATAACCTTGCAAAGGTGTCACAGGTTTCATCTTTTATTTGTCTAATTTTTATGTTATCCCTTTTATGTTGCCCATT
>JAQFZF010000312.1:0-18974 GCA_034695365.1 Enchytraeus norvegicus
AATGTTATAAGTCCGATACTTGGGGTGCGTCATTATTGGTGCGAAGGCGGAGCCTAGCGTGTTGCGCATGCGCAGAGATGAGGTATTTTGCAAAGCTGAGGTCAGCTATTGCAGTAAGTATAAATTATGAATTTGGATCTAATTAAAGCGATGTGTTTTCCTTGCGTGGTCCGGGAAATTTTGGAAGAGTCCAACAGAAAACTGTACGTGTTTCGAAAGAGCCGATAAACCTAGCCACTGAGAAAGGCTATGTCAAACCACATCAAAAGCAGATTTTCCAAAACAAGAGGCTACATTTTAGTTGTGATAATGGCTTAACCTAATTGATGGGACGAACTTGATAATCGATGGAGTCCTTATTACTGGAGCGTAACAGCAGATTGTGTACATTGGAACTGTGCACATTGGAACTGCCATTTGGCATCACACTAAACAGAGAGATAGAGAGAGAGAGAGACAGAGACAGAGACAGAGACAGAGAGACAGAGAGAGAGAGAGAGACCGCTTTATTTCGTCATTATAACAGTATGCATCTCAGAAATTCATAGAGTTTTAATTATTTTATTGAATTTTAATATTTTCTTATTAAGCAATGCAAGTAGGCCTATAGTCGATCACTAGTCTCTATAATATCTATACTCTAGGTCTATAAACATTCAAGAATGTGTAGAACAGAGGAACAATGAACTGTGGTTGATATGTTGGCACAATATCCACTTGTTCCTGAGTCCAGAAGGCACATGATCCATTGTGTAGAAGGCGTAGCGTAGAAGATACAAATCAATATCCTGCTAGTCAATCATTTGCTGATGGTACCATCGGCTAGCAATGTCGACGTTAAATCCGTCTTCAGCTCTTTGTGGATCAATAATGGACGACGAGAAGAAGAAGACGAAGAAGAAGATGAAGGTTGCGGATAAAAACACCAAGCAATGTGATAAATCAAATTAGAAATACAGTCGACTATGTACGAATTTGAGTAGGACAATCTTTCAATATTTCACGATAACTTCCATCATTTTAAAATATCAAAATAACAGCTTGAGAATTTCTGTGGAATAATTTTATTACTATGATGTAATAGAATAAGTTAAAATTTACAGCATAGAAGTATTATCACACAGAGCTGGATTAAGGTTTGTGCTATGGATGCTGCAGTATTAGTCCCAACTCTAAAATAGGCCGAAAATAGGCCCAGCTGAAAAGGAAACGAATTCTTTTTACTAATTTATTACACCAAACAACTGACATAGGGCCTATCACATTTTGATCGACTAACAATTGTTATCCGGTACGATCTGCCGTCGGGTCCAGTTGAACGGTTCGTGACACTCAACGGAAAACGAAACTATAAAAGCGTATGAAGGCGTTTGAGGATATTTCAAAAACAAAACATTTGGATTTCTCTCGGAGCTGCCGCCATTGAGCATTGAGCAGATAAAGGAAAAATCTAAGAATCTCGTTTCCTCATATCCAGATGAGAAGATACACTGATAGGTGAGCTGATAGCCTGATACAATATGCTGTAAATGTGCGCACTCAGAAACCGGTGACTCCCAAAGAATCGGCGGAGCTTAGCATGTTCAGGCTTTTGACATCGTTGAATCATTGGGTTGCTTTTCATGACCTGCGGTCCGTGCGGTATTAAAAATTACACGTCACCACAATTTGTAAACAAATCTATGTTTTGTGGCGAGATCTCTCGCATTTCCTAGCGCTTATGAGCATTGAGCATGAGCTGCTGCGCAGTCTTGACTTCAATGATACGATCATTCGATCAAGGAATTCGCGGTCACTAAGGGGCGAAAAACAACAATAATAATATTAGTAAATACTTGTAATGTTTCAATTATGTTTTATATTGTTTATGTTAATTTTGTTACTAATATTGTTAATTTCTGGACCCCCATATTTGTGAAAAATTTCTGTCACACCTATGAAAGTAGACAAAATATAGTCATACTCTCAACAATTTTACATAAATATTGTCATAAAACTAACTTTTTAGCCAAAATTTATCAAATTTGTGGGTCAAAAGATACTCCGACCTCCCCCCATCTCAAATTGTTGGGGGTCCGACCACCCGGACCCCCGTAAATTTCCGCTCATGCTAGTTGTCACGAATCTTAAAAATTACAACAATACGTTTAGTAACCTAAGTAGTTTTCATTAGCTCTGTCAGTAGGCTATGGTGAATAAGGAATGCATATGCACCAATGCAGTGGCGTCTAGTGGCGTCTAACCAACCAGTTGAAGTAGCAGATTCAGTGTGCGAATTGTGAAAAATGAACTGGGGGAAGGGGGTTTAGAAATTTTATGCTCGCTCCGCTGGCAGCAATTGTCATAAAGTGTGCAAATACTGCGAGCGAAGCGAGCAAATTTTTGGGCGGAGCAAGCATAATCTTACATTTCTACTCTTAACACTTATACTTTTTTTATGGCTAATGCTAAAAAAGTGCAAAATTGGTATTTTAATGCATGAAATATGTAAATTTTTTTAATAGAGGGTGGAAAATTGAACTGGGGGGGTCAGATCTGACCCCCCTGTTTATTTTTTTGCCTTGAACTGGGGGGGTTGAAAACTTAACTGGGGGGGTTCAACCCCCTTAACCCCCCCGGAAATTCGCACCCTGGGAGGATTCGGGGGGGATGGGGTCAAACCCAACCCCCCCCCAGAATCCCCCCAAAACCCCATGATTCTCAACCCCTCCCCCAATTTTCCAGCGAGATCGATCTCCCAACCCCCCACTGCACCAACGCCGAAAAATGAGCCTTTTTTGGGCTGCAGCATCAGGCCCAACTTCTTCTTAACCTTCTTCAACCCTGTTATCACATTAAATTCGAAATAACTAAATGTATCTAACAAAAATTGAAACAATGTACAGGGTGAGTCATAAAAAAAGAAACTTTTTGTTAAAAATAAGTTACTCAAGAAGTATTTCACGTCTATTTCGTCGCTCGAAGACGCCATTAGTAACGTGTGAGCAATGGATAACAACCAAGCATCGATGTAATGTGGCCGAAAGTCTAATCATGGTCTAGTTAATAGTTGGTTAATAGTTAATGGTCTAGTTAATATTTAACAGTTGGTCTAGTTAGAGAGTCTAGTTAACCGATGTGGCATTGACTAAGCGCATCAGTTTATTGATAAGCGTCCAAGTGTAACCTATGAAAGCTTATGCTACGATGAACGTCTGTTTCCGTATCTAGAAATATCAGAGATTGGCTCGGCGGCTGGGACCCAAAACCGTGGCATCCAGCTTATCAGGCAAGCTTGCTACCGGCTAGTTTATCAAGCGGGAACAATAATACAGGGTGAGTTTAAAAAAAATATCCCCTAGCGAAATCTCAATAACGTCATCAAAACTCAAGATATTAAAAAAATATTTTCAAGATACATTGAGGAGGTTTTTTAACATCTAACTACCAAATTTGGTCGAAAAATATTCATGGATAAAAAAGTTACAGACTACGAAAAAATTAAAAGATGTTAGTTAACAAAGCTCTTTTTAACAGCCACTCATATATTTTTTAATTGAAGACTAATTTTGGCCCTGAAAGGGCTGTTTGTTGACGCAGCCGTTTCTATTTGAGTGCGTATTCAAAGTGAAAGCCATCTGTTCGAATGCACGACCGTAGCCTCTTTTGGAATGGGAGCATAGCCAGGCAGGATAGTGTCTAGTTCCCTAGTGGAAAGAATTCCCAGACTGCCTCCACTGCAATCTTGAATTAAGTCTTAGGATACTGGTTGATTTTGGAGAGAAAACTTTGTACCTCTCAAGAATAGCGCCCCAGGCGTGGTAATCGATATGATTGAGGTCAGGTGAATTTGGTGGACACTCATCCTTCTTGACGAACTCTATACTATGCTGCCCGATCCAAATTGAATTTGAATAAGTTAAATGTTAACTGGCATTTTTGAATTTTATCGTAGAAACTCTGTACCTTTTTTATCCATGAATATTTGTCGACCAAATTTGAAGGTTAGATGTCAAAATTCCTCTTCTAGAGACGTCGAAAATAATTTTAAAAAATGTTATGTTTTGAGGAAGTTATTGAGATTTCGGTAGGGGGATATCTTTTCAAACTCACCCTGTATTTACAACATTAAACGAACAATTAATCCGTTAGGATTAAATTTGCGAATAGTTAGAAAATAAATGAGAATTAAGATTACAATGACTTACTTGAAAGGGAACCAGACAGCCAGGAACCGATCTATGGTCATGAGCACGACCAGCCAGGCAGACAAACACTGTGACACAAGCATTATGTACATGACCAGCTTGCACAGTGTATTAGACAGGTGCATCAGCTCAAACCCCCCTGTTACGATCCTCAGCCAAGTCTTAGCGGCGCTGATGTACAGCAGCGCTGTGTCAGCGCAGGCTAGGATGAGCAGGTAGAAGTAGACGGAGGTGTAGCGCATGCGGGGACGGAGTAGGACGGCCACGGCCATGGCGTTCCCAAAGCTACCGGTTATGATGATCGGGGGTAGGAGCAGGACCAATACTATCTCATGACCGTCTCTTCCTCTCCTCGCTACGTCATACAGTGACGTGTTTGTGAAGTCACGAGGTGATGGAGTGCTGCCGATTATGACGTCATCTTGTGGATAGAACTTTCTGGAGTTGATGTAAGATGGAGTTTCGTTGAAATTGGACATGAGCGGGAAGGCATCGGGTGATATCATTTCAGAAGAGAATACGAATATTGATCCGAAAAAATACAGAAAATTATCCTGATAAATATTATTTTACCTTTATTTCAGCTAGAAAGTTAGTATCAATCGGGAAATGTTTTTTAATCCACTAATTTAATTTCGATCTATCTGTCAAAAATCATGCTTTATATTTGTACATGATATATTGTATGCCTATGTCTTAAACAAAATGTGATATAGATATAAGAAAATTTAAGACATTTCTCTGTCTGTCAAAAATTATTTTCACTAGACGTCATAAAGACTTAAATTCCCCCATCCTCGCCATCAGGGATAATCCCCTGGTTAGGTTCGGGATCATTCCTTGGGATTAGCAAAAATTATCGTTTGATTGCTGAAGGCGCGTAGAAACTGGATCAGATCCGAATAAATGCTAACTATGCTTGACTCAGCTTGAATATATTTATATACTACTTTCCCAGAATTGAATGGAATACATCGAAATACAGAGTCATCATAGCCACAAGGGCCACATATTATGAAAGTACAGAAGAATTGATAAGAAATATACAGTACCGTATATAGAGACACCGGATTTGACAAAAACACCTCTTTATTCCTTATCTCGATTTTACCTTCGATATAAATGAACTCAATTAATGTTTTTACATTACAAAACAATGCAGTGTCAGCAAAATTTGAAGCCCACAGCTTCGAATGGTTGGTCTAAATTGCAGACTATCTACTTCTGCTTAATTGCTAAAGTGCTCTTTCCAGTAACTTGAGTTAATCTAGGCAAACTAGTCAGTATTTAGAAAGAAATTGGAATGGAAAGGCACGAAGTTTTCACCGAGACTTTAGTATCGGAAATGTCTGAAATTGACGGCAATTATGGTGATAGAAACGAAATGCTACTACTAATCGAGTTACGGTGCTGCAACCACCGCAAATATAAAGCACAGGGGGCAGAATACGAAATCTCTCGCTCCAACCTCCTGTAGGCATAGTAGCGACTAAAAATAATGCATTATTTGAAATAAAATATTTTTATTTTTATCTATAGTACTTTCTGAGAGTACCCTTTGCATATTTCTTATAGCTAACTTACAAAAGTTTCTGACATAAATAATGTGTGTCCAATAGCGGATCTAGAATTTCTATGACAGCTTTATTCTAACATAGGCCTACAATTTTCTTTAACCAGGTGAAGTCAAGGTCAATCGAGGAGGGGGGGGGGTATGGGTCCAAAATGGATATTTTAACGGATCAAGTTTGTATTATTTTCAAGTAGAAAATTATAAAAAATTTAACAAATTAAAAATTAAAATAAAAAATTTCTTTTGTTTTCAAGTAGAGGGTCTCTGCTCCTTGCCGCCCCGCCCCCTAAGATCGAGGGTGGCGAACCGACATCAGCGTCTGTATCTACCAATCTATCCAGTGCTCTGCCACGTGGCAGGTCCAAGGCAACAATTCAATCAACTATCTCGCTCTTTAATGAGCACACCATTGACCACCAATAAGTCCGTCTCATCACAAAGGCTTTGCCTTTTCCACGCCTAAAATGATGCCTTTGTTCAATGAAAATATAGGTTTCTGAGGTGTTTTTCCATTGCCTTCCTCAGTATCTGCGTTAGTCGGCTCTTACGAAACACGTGCAGCTATCGGTTGGACTAAACATTCTCAAATATCTCGGACCCAACACGGGACACTTAGTCAATAGATATTGGCAATAGCCTAACAGTTAAGATGTCAGTAGCTCATTCTACAACTTGCGTCAACAATTATTACAACTGCATTGTCACACAATCAGTAAATGTGTGTTGGTGAGGTTTATAGACTTTGTGTCATAACTAGATGATTAACGTCTGTGTCTCCGAGGCCTCTACTTCTGACCTCGGTACACACAGGGCAGAGCGCAAGTTTTAAGCTCGTAGGACATCGAAGTGCATCGAAGAAATAATCGAGTAAAACGCTACTATTCAGTAAATACTTATAAATATCAGCTATGGTAGCAATAATAGTTTGTAAAAATTATTATATAAGTTAACAGTTTATTTGTTCACTTAAATTATGACACACTGATGTTTATTTAACTTACTGAGTTATTTTATGAAGTGAAAAGGAAAAAAATTAATAATACAAATAAATAATAAAAGTAACAATAACAGAATTATTATGGAGAAAAACAGGTGGACAAGTTCAACATTGCAATTTGCACTACATGGTCCTTAGAACTTGCCATGTCTGTACTAGGTCATAAGTGGAGGCCTCGGAGGTAAAGACACATTAATCATCTCGTTATGATACAGCGTCTGCAAACTTCAACCCACATACTTACGGCGCTAGATAGCAGATGGACAGAGCAAAGCGTTGCCTTGACAATTCGTTGCTACGGAGAAGTAAGTTCACGACCTGGCCGCAGTCATATGGCGAATCAACAAAGGTTGCCAGGCAGCGTAACCAATCCTCCAGATCTTTATAGTAACCTTGGCAACGAGAGCACTGAGTGTCTGAAATGCATACAAACAGAATTGTAACAAAATGTTTTAATTAAAGAAAATAATGTTTAAAAATGGTTTGGGATTATAGATTCGTTTATTTCAATTCAATCCGACAACCGCAAATAACTACGACATCAACTGACAAACAATATACAATAACAATGACTGAAAATAAACATAAATTAAACATATAAGACAGTAAATACATGGGAGACATAGGCCTATACACAAGACATTATAAAAATGATTAAATAACTGAATTGTTAAGAATTGATTAAAGAAAGCAACAACAACAACAACAATGCAACTAAAATGCTACCATTATCTACGACAACATCGAGCAATATGAAAAGGAAGTTAAACTAAAAGGCTAAAGGCGATACAATTAAATGTCCATAATGCGGTGCAAAGTCAACATCCATTAAAACGGTTCAAGTATGAAGTATCATACGTAGGGAGATTTTTCGCATTGATTTTGATCAGGCCCAGGTAAACTTTTTGAACCGCAGGCCTCAAAAATATTGTTTTTTTGCTATCGAGGGCAGCCAACATTTTAAAATTTGATAATAGTAAAGCAATAATGTTAAAAATGTACAAATTTAACGTGGGTTATATATTATGAATAACTGACTTTGATGAGCGAATATTTCAGAGCTGTCATCATTGACTGAATCTTCATGGAAACGTTACATGTTTCTATTCAAGTTCAATCCTAATAGAGAAGTTTATTTGCAAATACATGCGGAATCAAAAATGATAAGCATTGTTCTGGTAAAATATTGAGAGTTTGCAGAATTTTTCTAGTCGAGAGAGCAATCAAATCTACCTAATTTCTCCTCATCATGTAATTAACATAACATAACATAACATCTAATGGGTCAGGAAGCATCAGATGCTTAAGACCCATATAATTGACAATGGAGAGCTAAGTAGCCATGGAGCAAAGCACCACAACCGATGTGGCAGTCTAGACCTCTGCCAGACTGGAATTTGAATGACCAATTGGTACATTATACAGAATTCATAGCCACATGGCCATCAACTCTCCACTGTCGTATCCGCTTCAGTCGCCTCTTACGAACATGCGCAGTTGTCGGTGGGATCAATTCTCAATTTTCCCAAACCCACTCGGGAATGTAATTCGTTTAGTGCAGGATCACAAGGATTGAATTGCCAATAGTTAAATTTTATTCAGTTCGCGATCGATTTCGAAAGAAATGAATCACGAATTACTAGCAAACTATTTCAATATTGAAGAAGTTACAAAATCTGCTATAAAATTCTTCATTTGAAACAGTTAGTGATTCATGTATCATATTCTCAAGTATGTTCGTAAGTGCTTGCCGCGCTGCTATGTAATCAAGATCTTGACAGACAATTGATGGGAAAATAAAGTAAATAGTTCAATTGAGATGCATCTATAAGTCAACTATCATTTCATGAGTAACTTTTATCCTTGCAGTGCGGCATTGAATTTAGCACAGTAGATTCTTTAATGTTGCCATGTGCTCAAGGGCCGCCAAGGAGGGTCCCGTGAACCGCATGCGGCTCACGGGCCACTGTTTGCCCAGAGCTGGACTCTTTGAATCATGATCACTGGATAAAAAGAGAAGGCAGGAGTACGGAAGCCGATGAGAGAGCCAAGTATGGACTCTGATCTGAATTAAAAGTAAGAATTTATCAATCAAAATATGGGTATACTTATAAAACATCTCATTGACAATAATAAACAAATACTATACGTGATTGCATACTATATCACATGTGCTTTACTTAGTATTTTCTTATGTCACATGAATTTAGTACAATCTTTGCTATGTCACATGTGTTCTGTATTATTATATTTTACAATTAACGTAATGTTTAATAATAAATTCGTAAGTTACTTAACCAACACTATAAGACTGTTCACAGCAGATATAAACAAAGCCTAGCGGTTTGTTTGTATGTCAAGCGCGCTAGTCTCCTGCTGGTTACCCATACATTTAATGGGCATTATTGAATTTTTATTAATGATTTTAAGAAGTAGGTCTACCGTTCTTATATTTTCAACAATACAAGTACACTATTTAATAATTAGCTTCTACGCTTACACTAGGATCGATCACTGTTTACGAATGGACCACACAGAAGCACGCTGTGTTAGTAAACTGATAGTATAGTCGCTTGGCTTGTAAACCCATGCATTTAGTGGCTTTAAGTACGGCAATTAAATCATTTTAATATAAATTTAAGAAAGTGCCGTCAATCAATAAAATTAATATTTCAGCACTTAGTAGGATACCGCAGTCTAATTATCGTAGTCTCTTCTAGGTCTTTACAGACTAAAATTGTTTCAAACGTTATAAAGGAACATACGAGATTTTTCTATAATTTCATTTTCGGTATGTAGTGCAAAATAATCGGCGAATATTATCAAATTTACAGTGAAAAATTATTAAATTAATGCCCAAAAACTTTAAATATACCTACTATTATCTAGCCTAACATTGATTTGTCCAAAACACTTGTGTTACGGATGAAAATAATCTAATAAATAATGCTACTTGGACTGCAGTTAACTATTATGCAATAATTATGATCTATATTTAATTTGTCCTGCGTCATTCACGCCCCGTGGGCCAAGTCTATTAATTTTCAATCGGTGTCAGTAATGAATTAATCGTTGTAGCTGATGAATAGGCTGCTAAATTTATATTTTATCATTGAATAATTCAAGGATATGCGGCCATCGCACACCAATCCGAATTCAAGCGAAATTGTATTCTAATTTCATACTTTATTTAGCATAAAATTGAAAATTTAGCCTAGGTTTAGCCTGTGGCTGACATACCGTAACTCTCTGGGGGTGTGGCTTACAAGAGTTCGTAAACAATCCTATTGTTATTGAATAATAGAGTCCAACTCACCGCCCGCCTGTTTAATGATGTCGCTGTACTGACTGACAATGAGGCCTGGCACCAGACTATGCAGTATCCAGGTCAATGACCTCTTTTCTCTAGAGAGAAATTTGTTGAGAATATGCCGAGCTCTGGCCCCGACAAGTGCAGCCTTTGACAAGATATCTTTCTTCATATTAGCTGCAGCGCTTTTGTCTGTATTTAACACTGCAGCGGAATTAGATTTGAGAAGTTTATTATAAATAGTTTTTGTAGCTTTAGCATCTGTTGCTTTGTTGGTAGTTAATATTGCAGCAGATTCGGATTTGTGAAGAAGTTTATTAGAAATAGTTTTCGCAGTTTTGACAGCAGTAGCTTTACTGAAAGATTTGCTGGTAGCTTCAGTGCTGTTAGTAGCTTTGCTTGTAGCAGTTACAGATGATTTACAGGTAGCTGCAGTTTGAGTACTGATTGCTGCAATTTCTGATACTGCAGTTGCTGACAAAGTTGTAGTTGCAAAATCAGTTGAGGCTAACAAATCATCTGCCATGATATCGTCAACAATTGCCACATTTGGAATTATCCCTTCTTTATTGATTTTGTTCAAATTTGTCCGAGTTCCATACGAACAAATACTACCCTCCTTGTCGGAAATGATTCCACACTTGTCACCAGTCACAGAACATAGCTGATCCGGGTATATATGATCCAGCAAAGCTTTAATCAGAGGAAGATTTTCTATGAAATAGTTTCGTTTCTGACCGCATTCTAAATGCATCGCGGCTGAGAAAATATCGAGTATCCTCAGCGCTGTATTCTGATTGATTGAATCAGCTCCTATGTGTCTTCCAGTTTCCTTACTATTTGATAGGCCTTTATTATTACTGGAGGTCATTGATACAGGTATTGTTTCAACGTTGGTATTTGCCTGCAAATTTAAATTTTCATCTAATAATAGTTTAGGGTCTTTAAGCACACTTTTTCTTGTTGCATCAGAATTAATATCTAAATGCGAAATTAAATGTTCGTAAAATGCTTCTCCATCATCAATTGGAAAACCTTTAGTTGTTGCCTCAACATTACTATTTAATTTTAAAGTTACTTGTTCACCTAATAATTGTCCTTCACTCTCAGCATGTGAAGCCTTTCTAAGTCTTTTAGCAGCAGAATCCATACCGGAACTGCATCGACGCGGTCTCTTTAGACTCGAGGTGTCCCGATTTCCCAGTGAACTTGAACCGGATGACCCGACTGCATTACAATCATCGGTCTCAGAATTCTTCATGAAGGCGGAATAAGAACGATTCATTCGCAATTTATCGCCACGTTTTATATCGTGAGGGAAATCGAGTTTTATTTTATTTTCCACCGGAACTTTCAACTCAGAAGAATATTCATCCGCAAGTTCCACCTCATTGGAATTACCCGGAGAGGCTTTCTGCTTTGAAATATTTATATCATTCTGATACTTTCCGGGCATATCTGCAACATTAAGGGAAGATGGAGGATTCGTCTGACTCAATTTTGCGCCAGAATTGTCCAAAGAGTCTCTTTCCGTTTGAATGGAATTAACGGGAAAAGATTCCCGGGAAAACAATGGAATTTCCGAAGCGGCAATCAAACTATCTTTAACTGCTCTTGAAATGATGCTTCGCCTGGACGATAACTTAGTAACAGAAGAGGTCTGATCGTGTGAATCGATTAGTCCAGTGTCACAACCAGAATCTGGGCTAAGAGCTGTGTCTTCTAATCTTTCATTCTTGGGAATATTAAAATCTGGCATCTTCAGTTCCATTTGTTTTAACGATGGGATAATTGTATAATGAGCTAGACCAGATACCAGGTTATCTTCCTTCTTTCGATTTTCGACTTCATATTTTTTTAAGAATTTCTCTTCATCTTTGGCATCAGATTGACTCAAATCTTTTATTTCTTTTATTTCTGTAACAGAATGGTGTTGAATGACATTACTATCAGCAGCTCTACTGATGATCGACTCTGTAGAACCTATCAAAGTGAAATCTGTCGCAGGATCGTCTTGAATTAAATTAGAATCAGTATCATTACCGATCAGTGAATCTGTAATACCGGCATCTTTCAAAGTCATAACATTATTTATCAAATCTTCCGGCACAATCTTTTCGCAGCGCCAAGCCGTTGCAAGATTCTCAACAGAAGACCACCTACGAATTCTTTCTCCCTGCGCTCTAACGTCATTTGGCTTGATTCCAGCTCTTGTACCCAAATCTGGGGATGATATTGGCATGCCAAATTCTGGAGGGTCGCATCTCATAAGAGACATTGCCAGGAAATTTCCCCCAATATCAGGGAAATTCCATCCCGTAACTGAACCTTCTGAGGAATTCTCGATAGTCGACGAACTGTCGCTAAAATGATCAGGGGACATGTAGAGAGAGTCCATGGAATAAGGTGAAGCTGTGGAAAGAATATCCAGTGAAGAATAACTCCTAGCCGGGGAAAATGATCCAGAACTGCCTTGGCGTCTAGCTGGAGAAAATGATCCAGAATTATTCTGGCTCCAAGCAAGGGAATTAGACCCAGATATACTGCCTTGATTTGGACTTCTAGATGGTGAAAATGACCCGCCACCTTGGCTCCATGAAGGAGAATTTGACCCTGAAAAATTTCCTTGGCTGCGAACTGAGGAAATTGATCCTTGGCTCTGAGCTGGGGAAAATGACCCAGAAATACCACTTCTGAGGGATTCCCGACCAGGGGAACCGGGCCTTGGTGAGGAACCTCTGCTCCACGCGGGGGAATTTGACCCGGAAAAATTACTTCGACTCCACGCTGGCGAACTTGACCCGGAAAAACTGTACATGGGGGAGAGGCGACCGGGTGAACTAGACCTTGGTGAGCTTCCGCCACTCCAAGCGGGTGAAACAGAACCAGACGGTGATGAACCGCCAAGTTTCTGTATCCCACCATAGCGGTAAAACTCCTCCGATGTCTCCAACAGAGACCGCCCTTCCCACATGTTAACCGGCACGTACCAATCATTCGATTCTTTCTCCTCATTATTCTGCTCAGTTGCTCCACCCATCTGCCACTCGATGACCGCTCGGTAGGTGGGACTGTTGATACTGTAGTGGTATGTGGAAGAGGTCGCAGAGACGGGAACAATTACAAATGAATCTGTGATTTGTGGATCTGAGTGAGACGTAGTTAAGGAGGTAGAAGTATTGAATTCCCCGGTAGATGGTGGGATGGTTTTTAGACTCAGCGGGTCGTTGGAAGGTAATGCGGTAGGAATAAGATAATTATTATCAATGATGGGCATAGGGTCATCTGTAGTAGACAAAATGTTTGGATATGATTTTGTTCTAGGTAAGGGTTCAATTTTTTTATTCTCCCAGTTGACTGAAATTTCACCGTGTGCAGATTTCAAAGTTCCATCAAATTGTGGTTCATTGGAATTACCACTTGCAGGCAATACAAACGATAACATTCCATCTGTAGTCTGATTTACTTTACTTTCTGTAGAGGTATTGTCTCCAGAGAATTCAGGGGTCAAATAATCTCTAGACAAGCTTTCTTCGCTACTCTTTTTATTCACCATTAATATATCCAACTTTAATTCATTACTACTGGGCTTTAATATTGTCTGCTTTCCAAGCACAAAATCAGGTTTATCCATTGAATATTCATCATGAACTTCTTCTACGATCATCATTTCAACTGTGCCATTAGTGTAACTTCTATCATCGCAAATATCTGCCATACACCTCTTCGATGTTCCTGCCACGTCACCTTCAGAATCACCTTCTCCTGTCACCTCCACTTCAACATTCTCTTTAACAAACACATCTTGTTTCATCTCGAATGATTGTTCCATCTCATCCATTTGCTCAAGATCTTGTTCCTTTAGAAGCCTGCTATTTTCATACGCTTTTCTTATACTGTTTGAAAGTTTAAGTAATTTTTCTTGGATACTTGAAATGTCGTAGTTACACACTTCAAACATATTGTCATAAATACTATTGAAGTCATTTTGTTCATTTTTGCATTCGGATTTGCGACTTTCGTCAAGCAGAGCGTTTGAAGTGCTTTCAACATCAGTACAGCTAACTGAATCAGCGAAAGTACTTTCATCAAAACCACTTTCTTCTGTCATTGTTTCATTTATCACAAAACTCTTTGCAGCAATTCTACAGCTAGCACTCTGCAGAGGAACAACTGACGGTGCAGGGATTACATTAATATCATCAACACCACTTTCTTCAGAAATAATTTCATCTATTATGGAAGCTGACACAGCAAGCTTATTACTTTCCTCTCTAATAGTTTCATCCATCACAGAAGCTGACTCTGCAATAATTCTACTCCTGCTAATCTCATGCGATATCATTTGCAGAGCACCAATAGATTCATTTCTATCGATATGTTGTTGTTGCCTACCTAGGATGCTATCAGTAGTGCTGACACCTTCCATCAATTCAGTACAATCAATGTCCTCAGCAAAAGCTTTGTTTACCACAGAAGTTGAAAGAACCGCTGTACTCCTTCCAAGCTTCTGCGATTCCAACTTCCGCGATACCATTTTCCGAGCACTTGTCGCTTCAGAGCACTCGTAGAGGCAATGCACCAGTGAGCAAGCTGCATCACTGCCTATATCTAGCAGCTCTCTACAGAACCCACTATGCTTCATAAAGCACATGCACTGCATGGCCCAAATTATGTCATGCCTGCAACGCTGTATACTGCCTAACAAACCACTTCTTTCAACCAATGAGGTAAGTTGAAACATATCCACCTGATCTTTATCAGCCAATGAGGTGCCTCGATGCAAATTTATCATATCTCTATTGGCCAATGAGGCTTCTTCATGCAAATTTGGAAAATCTTTATCAGCCAATGAGGTTTCAGGATTCACATCCAGTCTATCTGTAGCACCCAATGAAGTTCTCCGACACATATCTATACTATCGGTATCAGCAAATGAGGCTCTTCGACACATATGGCTCCTATCTCGTTCAGCCAATAAGATACTGTAATACTCTAATGGCCTTGCTATGATTGGCTCATTCAGCATCCACAGAAGATATGCTAATCCACGCATTTTGAGAAAAGCCGTGGCATTTGACACCCATCCGAGACATCTACACAGTGATCGTATAATCTGGTGACATTTCAAGACTCTTGCAATGAAATGTTTCAGGAATAAATTGTCCTGATTAATTTCATTTGCCACAGATGTTTGTCCACTTGACTTATTCAATGTAAGCTTATTTTCAGTAATGCTCAGTAAACTTGGTTTTTCATTTTCATCATCTATTACAGGTTCGCAATTATCTTTCTCATTCTTGGCAAGATATTCATTAGATTTTTCCTCAAAATCATCCTCTATTTCTCTGTCAAATGTTTCCAATGTTGGATTACATTTACTTGCATGTCCTTCTATTACCATTTTCCTTATTTTACTATACTGTGCTTCCATTTTCACTACTAATAACTCTAAAGCACCGGAAGTAGCAAAATGAGGCAATAGAAATGGACTGCTAGCTGATTGGACGATGAGAAGTTCAGAGGCGGAGTTTGGTGGGTCACACGACGAAAGATCAACCAATGAGGAGAGGCCGTTGCCTTCGATAAATTGTCTGCAGCAGTCTTCAGTGGGGCTAAAATATATACAATATTAGCCTACAATCTCTTTCTCTCTCAGTGCACTGCCTAACGGCAGGTCCATGATGCATCTAACTGTATAGTTTGCATGTAATATTATCTTGCCGATAAATTTTGCTTTTTGAAGTGGGTCTTCTTAGCCTTCTTCAGTGGCTGTGTTAGTCGGCTCTTACGACACAGGTGCAGCTTTCGGTTTGTCTAGTCTCAAGTTTTGCTGAGTCACATAATAAATCAATTAAGTATATTAAATTAAAAATAAAAATAAATTAACAAATTAAATTAACATTACCATTAAATTAAAATTAACATATAAATTAACATTACCATAATCACTTACCGGCACTAGAAACTTAGGTATGAATTGTGGTAAATATTCAATTTGAAAATTGTAAATCAAATTTTGACAATGTCATTCAATTTTGATCTTCAAAATTGAGATCACTGAATTCATTAATTATCCAATATTATAAACAATGTAAAGCGTAAAAGTACACCATAGGTCAGAATTGACCCCTAAGTTTTGGAGCTGATCTCATTTTGAAGCGTTCAGCACACGGGTGACAATTGTAACAATTGTCATTAATCTAGCAGAAAAGTCGCCAGCCCCACTTTCGATCCAAAGGACCATACGCCAGACCCATGTTTACCTTTTGCAATCTTCTGAAGCAGTCACATACAACGTACTAATTGCTTCCAATTAACTGATCCATTAAACAATGCAAATAATATTAATAATGTCAAATATTCTATGAAATTCATGTCCGTTGTGGAACCTTGCATTCCTCATCCAAGGATGATGTCAGGGACATCTCAACAGCACATATCACAGATCTCCCGTTAAACCAAATGGCAGAAACAAGAGATCGAGATAAAACAAGACCCTAATCAGCACCGATCCGATGGGAGAAAGAAATAATAAAACCAAAGTGCATTATTACCTCTTTAGGAAATGTGTGAGAGCCTTGAGAGCGGCTGAGACAACCTCCTCACATGGAGACGCGAGTAGAGGGGCGAGGTAGCGTACTACACTAGCCTGTATCAGTGCCTCAGTGTGATCAGAGTCATCCGCTAATAGTCTGGTACACACACGTCATATAGTAAATAGATGTGAGTAGTGGGGCGAAGTAGCGTACTACACTAGCCTGTATCAGTGCCCCAGTGTGATCTGAGTCTTCCGCTAATACTTGTAGTCTGGTGCACAAAAACCAAGGACTTTCTATAGCAGGTTAATATGAACCGGCTATCGTAGTTCAATTGGCAAGTTAAGCACAATTTTAAAATATTTACTTTGTCTACTATCAAACTTCTCATATTGTTCATTAGTTAAAATCTGCTTAACCTGTTTAAGTCTACTTGTTGACATATTTATTAATTAGTAACTATTATATAACACTGTTATTTGTTGTTGTGTATTTTTTATATGTCTTAATAACAGAGACTACTTATTAGATTCGGTACTTCACACCAGAGTGCCGCCTAATACACATGTACCTAATTAGTAATCACACATCAAATACATAATATACAAAATTAAATATAGACTTATGGTTTAATATATTCTCTCCATCTCTCTCCAACTCTCTCTCTCCCTCTCTCTCTTAATTTAATTTTGGATTGTGCTTTTGTATATTATGTAACCTGTGTAAAAGTGTGTACTGTGTAGATTATGTCATTACATGTAAGCTATTTTGTCATGTATACATATACCTTGGCATGATAAACTATATTTTGATTTTTGACCCTGTTTTCTTTCAGCGTGCGTGCTTTCAAAACTGCATTTGAGTGGACCAGCTCGTGGGGCAAATTTATGCTGTCGAAGACGTCACTGATATCGGCATCAGATGATAAACCAGACGTTAAACCGTTACTTGATTTTGATTTGAAATTAAACATAAAACATAACCCACCTGTGAGTGCGACAAACAGTCAGCAGACACTCTTTGTCTTGCACACAACTCACCAGTTTCACCAAGCGACTCACGGCGCTTCCACTGTCATATTCGTGTATAGCGTCACAGCACGCAGGGGTCTGAGACAGGTTACCCAGCGTGCGACACACACGATTAGTCAGCGCTATTTCTTCCTCTAGTGCTCTGGATAGCAGTGTGTTGCCTTCAATCAACCAATCAGTCAATCAATCAATCAATCAATCAAGCAGTCAAGCAGTGCAAAAACTAATTAATTATCAGTAATTAATTGATTAATTATTATAATTAATGCTACAGACTGTGTAGCACACTAGCAATTATCAAGCCAAGAAAAGTTCAAAGCAATAAAGTCAAAAAGAAAAATGTATAGAAAATAAGTCACTTACAGCAAATGTCTATTCCATTCAAATCCAAAATCTGCAGCAACAGCATGAAGCACATAATAAATTAATTATTATATAGTGCACAACAATCATCTACATGGTGATATCTAGAAACCAGTGTAATGGAGGAGGTTTAGCGACATTGGCAGAGTGTCCGGCTCAGAAGCAATTGATCCTGGTTCGACTCATTTCAACGAAGAGAAAACCAGTGTGTCTGGAGAGTTTATAATGTATCTGCGCTAGTAGCAGTGCCACGCTATCAAAAACCGATACATTTACACTGTATAGTTACTGATGGAGTGGTAAAAAATAATAAAACACAAAAACTGTAAACTAGCATTCGCGAATTTCGCATCAGAACCAACAACATGTTTGAAAATGACTACATGACTTTAAAAAATCATTAATAGGTTTGAGTGTGTTTAACGTCAAGTTTCAGAAGAACAAGGTACTGCTATTCAAGACGGCTCAACACAATCGAGCGACCGTTTCAAAATTAGCTTAAAATTATTACAACATTGTCCCACATAGTACACAGCAGTTTAATAGTACTGCGCAGTGCGCACCTAGTGCAATATTTATCTTTAATTGTTAATTATTAATGACTTCAATCCTTAATGAAATCATAATATAATTTAATAAATTAATAATTTATTAAATCTATATATATTCAATAAAGGTATTTAATGTTATTTAATATCTATCTTTTTTTCTAAATTGGAATTATGTAATTTCTAACACTGAACAGAATGCCCTAAATACACCGACAGCACAAAGAGAAACAATTGATTAATTCAGTAAATGCTGCCATCTGGCATATAAACAAACTGTAATGAAATAACACCTGTGGACGCTATTTTACTTCTCCCTATCTCTTGCATGTTAAAAGAGGGTTCTTATGAATTTAATTGTGAGTTACAGAAATGTGTCAGAAATTACAAAGATACATTTTTAGATAGAATAATTATCGCTCCAGA
>JAQFZF010000313.1:0-18970 GCA_034695365.1 Enchytraeus norvegicus
GTATATATAATTGTAGCCTATACATTTAACTATAATTATAATCAAACGGATCTCATTGATAATAGTATATAATTGTATCCTATATATTTAACTTGCTATAATCAAACGGATTCATAACAATATGATTTTATTATTGAATATTATTATTATTATTATTATTATTATGAACTCATCGATTCGTAATGCTGAATCGAACTCACCTGGAGATGAATTTAATTGCTTTTGCGATACGTAAGAGACATCAAAAGCAGATGTTTAAGTTAAGACGATCACCGGAAATGACCTTTAATACGAATTTTCTTTTAATAATAGACATCAAAGCTATAGTTATGAAGGAGGCAAAACCCTTGTATCTCTGTATGGTCAACCTGTGTTGAATGGATGTCGGGAGTGTGTTTCGGTTTTTGTGTCTCCAATTTTCCACTTGTACTTTGGTATGTAATTGTAAGAAGTCGACAGATGTGAATTAATCAATCAATCAATACACTTTACCTTTAGAGCAATGCTAACTAAGTGTCCGAAGCCCTTTGAAAAATGAAGGATAGATTAGCCAGCTTGCCATACGCCTATACGGCTAGATCTGTACTTGCCTGGAATTTAGTAAAGTGCACCGGAATTCACGGCGCAGACCGCTCTGTCATATACTGCAGCATCTGTGTTAGTCGCTTCTTACAAAATGATGTCTTTTAGCAAGTACAGAAAAATCATTAACCAGAAATATTAACGTACTTGTTAGTTAATAGCATTTATAGCAAATGGTGTATGTGGTCTATATGGTCCATGGATGTAATCTATGGACTGTATGTTGCTTATAATTTTTTGTGGTCTTTATGCTCGTAAACTACATAATAATAGTATGTATGATTACATTTTATTGGAATTATAAATGTGTTCCTAATTGTCAAGACATAACTTAAAGTGGCTGAGCTCAAACTTGAATACTGTACATCTGAAACGTACGTAAGTCTACCTCGTGGGCCACATAATTATTAATGTAAATATTAACTCAACTAACACAACTAGTCATTGCTTTGTCACGTAGGCTACATGTAATTTCTTATACGTATACGTATGCCTACTTTCATACGTGTGTTCATGTAAAATATCTTGAGTTTGGTAATTACTAAGAGCGTCTGTCTGGAAATTTACCAAGATCTTTCGGTGTGCGTGTATTTTGCTATGTAATAGTTTAAAATGTGCAAACAATGCGTGTTAAATCAAGCATGAACTGAACACTGTGTGAATTATTTCACCCCATTATTATCACTATGGTATCTTCTAGCAAAAACCTTTTCAAATCTCTTTCGATCGTTACTCGCAGCTGCTTGCTAGTGTTTCTTGATATAAAATTTCAAGTGCTCGAATTCTTTACCACAGCTGAGTTGTCAAAAGCCGGCAGCCGTTGCCCGGGGCAATTCGAGTGATTAAGGCCCTCCCCCCTCCCCCAGCAATTTCTTCTGTCCTGGGCCCAACCCATAGACGGTGCTGTATAATAGTAAAATTCTGAAGGATCGAAGGTGTCACACGAATTCTGCTGCCATTGGCGCAGACTGAATTGAAATTATGGGAGAGGCAGCGACTAGCTTCCTCGAGGAATTATTATACCTCGATAAATTGAAATATAAGTGATCAAAGAGTGATAAAAAACGTGATCAAAGCTTCATGTTATGCTTCTATTTCAGAAGCTCATTGTTGTCCGTCCCTTACATCATCCCTGGATGAGGAAACGGATGTTAAATCTTTATTACTATTACTATTACGCAAGGCTCAATATGGATTGTTCAAGCGGAAAGGTAATTTATGTCATTTGAAAATAATTTCTGGAGTACCTATTTTCAAAGTAAGTTCTTACTTACTTATTTCAAAAGTTCTGTCGAATATTTACAAAATAGTCTCGCTACTTTTTACCTGCAATTACCTGCAAACTCTTGCAATTGTTTAGTTCTGTTTCACGTTAATTACCCCATCAAAATATTGTTTTTTATATACACAGATTTCACCAGCATTTGCCAGATCGCAAATTTCACAATAATACTTTTTAGCGTTAGGGGTAAATGCCCGTCGATCCTCTTCATTTCCTAACACTGCACCCCGCCGAGCCTCCTGAATAAGATTGGATATATGAAGGACTGGCGGTTTTTCACGGCTGAGTGGGCTCGCCCTAGACGAGGCGTGAGGCAAGACTTACCCGGTCGATCGGTGCTGTAATTCAAATAGACTTAAAACCCATTCAGCCAACTAACTGCCATGCTTACAATGCTTAGACTTTAAAAGTAGCGTTGATAGGGTAGGTGAGAGGGTATACCTCCCTCTCCAAGATAGCCAAAAAAAGTTTCCTGCACTGTCTTTTGACGTTTAGCATGAGGATTTGACGTCCGGTTCCTCACCAAAAGGCGATATCAAGAAAGTCTCAAGCGGAATATTCAATTGCAAGCTTTTCAACACCACCAGAACATTCTTGTCAATGCATAGACTGAAGGGGAAGAAAGACCCGAAGCAGTGCCAACGTTTAGCCATTTCTGCTTGCGCTAAACTTAGCATAAATTTCTCACTCAAAAGTGCCCCACTCCTATGATGGCAGCCCCCTCCCCACAATCTTGGTTTCGCCACTTTGCTGTCGTAGTTTCCTGCTCCGGGTCTCGTGTGTTTTAATGAATCATTAGCCCTTCTACATGACATTGTAACATGCTCACAAAGCACCAGATATGTAAAGACTGGTACAGCAATGGGGCATATTGCTTTGCACCTATCTTGCCACTGCTTTGTGTCATATCGAATGAATTGAGATGTTCTAATCTAAGGTTTAGTCTATTCTTTTATTTTTCTCGTCCTTTCTCTATATTCATAAAAACTATACGATCGCTCAATTTACTGATCAATAGTTTATAAATTACAGTATTCTATAGATTGGTCTTCATGCTTTTAGTTCTTCTTTGTATATCTGGCAATTTTCTCACCAGTTGGTTGTATGTTTCATAATATTCCCTTTAAGAAACAAATCAAGTTTCCTTATAATGGGCGACGAAAGCAGCCATTTATGTTCTAACTAGATAGCAGGTCCATGGCACAAATTCATACATGCCGCCCTTTTGTTTCCCTCATTGATGAATATACCATCGATCATCCCAATGTATTGCTCCAATCGCATGTTCCTTGCCTGTGTTTACCTTCGCGATCTTCGATAACAGTCACCTACTATTACTGATTGCTCTCAATTAACCGAACCACGAAGGAATGGTGGGCTCTGTTGGCCAGTTGTAAATTTAACATTTTACTCTCTTATTGACTCGACCGGGAATCTTAACCCGGACCTTATGTGTAATATTCTACACAAACTGTCTAGCCACACATGTATCACACCGGTGCAAAATCGTAGTCAAAGCTAGATGAGTGCGATAACTTTTCTTTATATCCATTAAGTAGGAGACAAGAAAGCAATATCATACATAAGACAAAAGCTTTACCTTTGTAAAGCTTCGTACGTTCTTCTTATTCAGCTGAAGGAATGATGTGCTCGTAGGTCTATAGAAATATTCTTAGTATCGATTTTTGTGTAAATTCCGTTTTCTATAGAAGCTCGCTATTTTTAAGCTGCTGAGAGAGCAGATTACATGTGAGATTAATACCGTTTTGTTTTATCTCTTTCACAAAATAGAAGTTATTTTTTTGCTAGCATCAAATATTAGTAGCAAAATGTCCAGATCGCCCAGATTGGTCTAATCTTTTTATTTGGATTTGGATTGTATACTATTAACAGCCTAACAGTCTAAGAGATTAAGCGTCACATTTTGCAAAACTATTTTTATTCAGAAAACTCTCACTTCAAGTAATGTATTGGAACTAAGTGACACGGCTAAACTAAGTGACACGGCTAAACTAAGTGACACGGCTAAACTAAGTGACACAGCTAGATATCTGGTAATTTTTATCTATTACAATTTTCTATTTTTAGAATTTTGGATTACTCCAGCTTTGCTATCTCAATTAAACTTCTTCTATATATACTTCAAAGGTGGTTATTTACTGTAAATCAGATGTTAGCTTGAAGTATTGATTTATTTCATTTGAACTAACCGAAAGACACAATTTAATACAGATTATATTGCACTGATTTGAATAGTAAGCGTAGGGTACAATATAATATAAAGGCTATTGCCGATCCTGCAGTATGCATACCTACAACTATTATAATAATTAAAAATAATTAATTGATTATAATGGGTTTTCAATTGAAAGTGCATAATATGTACTTAGAGTTGTACACTCTGTGATGGGTCCGTGAAATTAGAAAAATAACCGAAAATTGCACGTGTTTCTTAAGAACCAACTAACGCAGATACTGAGGAAGGCAGTGAATAATCACCATATAAACCATAATTTTTACTTGCAGAAAGGTATATTTTAGGAGTGAGACAGTTAGGGTCTTTGTGATGTTCTTATTAATGAGCTTTTTTAATTCCAATATATCTCTCTCATTCTACCGTTAATTAAATTTTACACTTTTTTTATATCTCTACTCTGGCTCTCTGTCTTTACACATCCTGCGCGTTCTCTCTCTCTCGCTGTCTCTCTTCCTCCTATTTCTCTCTCTCCTCTCTCTCTTTCTCTCTCTCTCTCTTTCTCCTATTTCTCTCTCCTCTCTGTCTCTCTCTCTCTGTCTCTCTGTCTCTCTCTCTCTCTCACCCTCTTTGTAGCCACTCTTGAGTCACTTTCTGTCTATCTCTTTGTATACTAACTAAGATTTCTTAGCGCACTCTGTATGCATCATTGCCTTTGTTAAGTAAGGTCTAAAATCCTCTACACCTTTCACATCGTTTCTACTTCTGTCTTCCGTCTAACAAAGCAAAGTAAAGGATCTCATGTATACTCTGATATACTTATATCACTCGATGACCTATCCTTTATAGCTTATGTTATGTCTTATTATATATGCTTTAATTATTATTGCTTATCTTGATCGATGGTTATATGGCAAGCAATGCATAGATTGATCGCTATACGTAATCCTACACTTCTAAATCTCTTATCAATTATATACATAAAGTCCATATTTTTCTTGATATTTGCCTGTGTATATCTAGCCCAGGCTGTGTTGGCTCTGGCAAACTTGAGAATAGACCAACCAAAACCTGCACGTGTATCGTACGAGAAATAACATGTTTCGAAATAACATGAAATAGCGTGTTTCGTACGAGGAATAGTTGTAGAAGCTGACTAGCGCAGCCACTGAGGAAGGACAAGGAGATCCACCTCTGAAAACATGATAATCTCCAAGAAAAAATATGACGTACAAACTATACAGTTAGTTTGCCAAGGACCTGCCGTTGGGCAGTGCACTGAGAGAGAGATATCTGGCCTAGAAGCTAATTGGAATACTATTACAGGGATAACGTCCCTATCATCATCCTTGGACGAATGAACAGACGTTAAATCACGATTAATATTGTTTATTTATACCCAGCAATAATTTATATTGATATGTATATGTAGCCTACAGGTTAATCTGTCTACCTGTATGTGTATATTAGTAGCACGGCATGTACATAGTACAGCCAGGTACATGGGACAAAGCAGTCAGCTCTAGCAGCTCACGCGCCCTTGCAACTATAGCAAAGCACAATGCATTCAACAATGTTTGCATATGTGGACATCTGCTCTTGTATCTGTGTTTGTCTGTATATGTTGCTTGTTTGTCGTGTTTGTTTGTATGTATGTCTGCTAGTTTTACCTAAACTACTGTTTGCATATTTTTTGTATGATTGAGGTATACCCTCAGTGGAAGATGGTGGACTACTTTAGCAATGGTGAAATGAATCAGTTTGTCTTTGTTATTGTTTTTGGACGACGAAATTGGCGTAAAACTCATCGAATGATTGATTGACTGATCGATGGATTTTGATTGACTAATTTAATTTGGTAGATTTATTCGATAAGTGTTCAATTTATCTCCCATACCCCAATGAACATTACACACCCTGAAATATGTTAGTCACCGCTCAGTGTTACTACATTATGCTTTACCGGAAATACCACTCTCCAAAATCTGTGTGAAACACCAAATTATATTTCTGGATGTAATAATATGCTTGCTATTGTAAAATCAGGCTAGAGAGGGAGAGACTACACAAGTTTTGACAGACAGACGAATGAGAGATATTGATGGAAAGATATTGAATATACCCTTGCTTATGATAATTATCTGGATTTACGGGGGCCATAGTACTTTCTTAAATAACAGATGAACAGAAGGTCGAAACTAGGAATTCTCTATGTGTGTGTGTGTATGTGTGTGTATGTGTATGTATGCGTGTATAATAATGTATATGTGTGTGTATGTGAGTGTATGTGTATGTATGTGCATGTGTGTTTATATGTGTCTAAGTATGTATGTGTAAGAAGTGGTGTGTGTTAATGTGTGTGCATGGGTATGTATGTGTGTGTATGTGTACGTATGCGTGTATAATACTGTATATGTGAGTGTATGTGTGTGCATATGTGTGTATATGTAAGTGTGTCTGTAAGTGTAAGCAGTGACGGGTCCAGGAGGATGGGTGAGAGTGCCCCTCCCCCTCCAATTAATCTGTATTCAGTGCACTACCTCATGACAGGTTCAAAGCACAGATTCCAGCACACGATCAACGCTCTCTCTCTCTCTCTCTCATCATAAGAGCACACAGTCGACCAACTCAATAAGTCGATCAAAGGCTTGCCTTTACCACACGTAGGTGATGGATGCCTAAGATGGTACCACCCTGGAATAGGAAGCCTTAAATTTGAAAAAAGCGTAATGAATTTTATCTTTTTGGTAAATTTTGCTTTAAAGACATGCTGTTCTTGTACCTTTTGCAACTCGCAAGCCTCCCCTTATTATATTTACAAGTCATTGTGGATCCGCCACTGTGTGTAAGGTGTGCAGTGCACTGTGTGTGTCACCGTATGCGACATTGCTGAGTGCAGGTTAGTCATGTGCTAGCTATAGGACTGGCTACAGCAAGGCATTACCTAACGCCTAGACACTCGCTACATGGGTTTGTCTACGTTTATTACACACCACGATAATGCGATATAACTATTAAATATATTGTTTAGGAATAATATATATATATATGAATAATAGTTCAGGTAGGCCGAGCTTTGTTATTGGCCTATGTAATCAAATATTATATACATTATACACATCTCATTTTTTATTATTTTCCCCTTTTTTCTTACTTTCAGGGTTAGGGTTGGTGGTGGGATTGGGATCAAAATTTTGAGATGTGTATATATTACAGAGTACATTTTGTTTCAGGTGTATAATATATATATTGTGTTGATATATATTGTGAAAATAAGACATTGGGCTACGTGTTGTGCCCAGACCAGGCGGACTGGGCACAACACTTGTCCCTGATGTCGTCGTCAGATGATGAAACGGACATTAAATTCGCATTGATTAATTGATTGACTGTTAGTCGTTGGGTGACGTTTATGGCAGCCGCTAATCATCTAGTTACGATACAGCGACATTAAACAGAAACTTACAGTCAACCATATTTTAGGCAGTGTGCGAATTGAACGCTTTCAAAAGGGGGGGTCGAACGCCTTTAAAGGTGGGGTCCGACCATATTTCCTTACAATTTGTATGTCCAAATGCTAAAAATGCGACCTCTCAATCTTCAAAGGGGGGGGACGGGGTCGACCCCCCCGGGCAATTTGAACCCTGATTTTAGCTGAGTGGTGATAAGATAACAAATATGATATCAATAGTTATTCTATTTGATTCAAAATGCACTTAGCACTTTTAGAATTATGTTCTAGAATCTAGATAGATCGTTAAAGTTAGTAAATGAGTTTATTTCTGTATTATCTGTTGGAAGTGTACGCTATATTAATCGAAATCGCTTAGAAATCTCTCTCTGTCCCAGATACTTCTGCTTCTATCATTTATTCTGAATTTCTGATTGTAGAGAGATGAGATTTATTTTATTAATGCTTTAGAGTTATATAATTATGTATATTGTATATGTTGTCGACAGTGGAGTAATTTGATATCGCTTAAATCACTAAATTCAGAATCTAGTAAGTAGGCCTAATGTTGTTAGATTTTTACAATTAATTATTAAGTTTTATCAAATGTAACACATTAATTTTAAGCAGTTTTCATCTGATTCCGTCTTGTTTCCTGTTTTCTTAACGTCCGTAACAGCATCTCTGGATTATGAAACGTACGTTAAACTTTTCTATTGTTATTATTTTTGGATATGCTAATATCCACTGGTTGAATTTTGGTTACCGATGCGGTTATGGCGAAACGGTTAAAAGCGGATATGAAGCACGACATAGAAAACAGCGCGAGTTCAAATCCTTCATCCGTCCACAAATAAAACACCAGCACGAGCAACTCGGTCTATGACGTTGTTTTCAAAACAGTATAAAATTTGTCTTAGCAACGCCTTATATAATAATAACTTGGAATAAGTTCTTGTGTGAATTAATTTATCAAAATATGAACTATTTAAAATGATAATCCCTGACAACTATTTAAATTGACGTCCCTGACATCGCCTTCGGGTGAGGAACCGGACGTTAAATCCTCATTGATTGATTGATTGATTGATAATGCATGGTTTATTGTGGCTTGTTGTATAATATCGTGCATCGGTGGTCAGCAAGATAGGGTACATTGTATCCTCACTGACGGCGGATTGTTTGATTGATTGTTTGATTGTTTGTGCGTACGTTAACTTGTATGTTTGCTGGCCTGTGTGTTTGCTTGTCTGTTTGCCTATTTTGTCAATTCCTGCATAAACATAGTTGTCTCTCACTCGGTTTACATGTGTGATTGTCATGTGTAAGGCTAGAATAAAACTTGTAATAAATTAGACACTGGTTTAATAATTCTGTTTGGTTTTTATACCCATTTCTTACATGCGAGTTTAGTATAAAACTAGAAATCTATATATTATAAAGCAGCTGCTTTAGGCAATGGCTGCGTTTCAGATAGAGATCGTCCTGTATGTGATATATTATGTTTGAAGCAATTGCGGCAGCTAATGGGCTTTATTGATTCTACTCCATATATGATGTATTGTATAAGTATTGATTGGCAGACTGCTGCAAACATTTGCAGCCCCGGTACGTGACTTATTATTTATTATATATCAGGTGCGCTTTAATTTGTAATTCTACTAAATATTACTAGTGTTTTCCGACTTCTAGATATATCAACACAGTTAAAGAGGAATATTTATAGGTAGATAGACGGGTGAGAAGGAAGGTATACTTGGATAACGCAATTGCATTGTTTTTGATCTCGCTTTCTCCTTGGTTTATGTGTTACGCAGGTGTGTTCTGGTAGCGTCTTCTAGTCGGCGTATAGTAGCATGTAATTCTTGTATAGAGCAATTTGCCAATTTCTATCTTGCTTTTGTTTTTGTAGTGTCATTTCTGCTTTTGCTTTTGTCGGAAGTCTAGGTTGTTCTTTATGATCTTCACTAAGCTTTTTATACTGGATCTTTTTATTGTCTTGTGTTTTTATTATCTTTTTATTGTCTTGTGCTCTCTGTACCTGTTACTTTTCTTACATAATTCTGTCACGATTCTCGTTATTACTTACTCTTATTTTCATATTTATTCTTACTTACTTCCCTGATAGTATTTCATTCAATTCTGTCTTTCACTACATAAAATTTTGCCTAACTGTATCTCTCTCCTTTCTCTGTTTCTCTCGGCATCGTCTTGCGTCTTTCACCCCATTCTTTTATGTTTCTTTACATACTTTTTTGTTTATTTGCTTTGTCTCTTTTTATTTATATGTACTCTTTGTTTCTTTATAAACTTTTATGTAAGGAAATTTATTTACTCTTTCTTTACTCTTTATTTATGTACTCTTTCTTTACTTTATTTACTCGTTCTTTATGTACTCTTTGTTTCTTTATAAACTCCCCTCTTTCTTTACATGTTATCTTCTTTGTTTCTTTACATACTTCTCTCTGATTCATGTGCAAGCCTATGAACAATCAGTCAATATGTCTTGAGCCTACTACATCCTCAATGCATTTCTTTGTTCATTTATTCTCACACCATGGTGACAGAATGTTGCCAAGTGACCGATTTCCCGTCCACGTGTTTTGTGTTTGATTGACGAAAGAGCCATTGTTGAATGTTCTTGATTGCGTCATGAACATGTGCAAAATCATTTATTATACTACCTATTCATTTATGTATTTTCTTCATTTTATATATTTTATTTTATTTGCATATATTTCATTTTGATTCGATGCTCAACGTGTACTAAGGCATGTGCACATTCGATAATTATAATTATCAATAATTGATAACAAATTAGATGGTATATATTCGAACTAATTATATTTCAGTCGTTAATACTACATAGAATGCTGAATTAGTTATGCCTACACTTGCAATCTTCTTATATTTTAAATTTAGTTTTTTTATTTCTATTCAGTAAAATTGGATAGACAAAGATAAGTTAGTGTAGAACTTAAGGTTATGTTTAGTTCAGCGTGAGGTGGGTCTAGAATCTAGTTATGCAGGTTGCTTTCTAACGCACCAAAGTTATTGTTTGCAGTGCTACATTGCGCTCTCTTATGACTGAGCAATCCATAAACCAATAACTTTGTCCCATCACAAAGACTGCCTTTCCAGGGCCGGTTTAACCATGACGCAAATGGGGCAGATGCCCCAGGGCCCCACCAAAATAGGGGCCCCACCAGCGGTCAGTAAAAAAACTGCAATGATTAAATGAAACGACAAACAATGTGATGCGTTGGCGGACACTGTACAGTTTAGATCTAATATTAAATATATTGACTGCTGTCTTTCTTGGTGTAACCTACAGTTTTTGACATTTCGCTCAGGTCTGCATTGCTGCCATTACCAAGCAGCAGTGTAAACCCACACTGTATAAAATTAGTCCACCTACAAATTATTGGTCGAGGGCCCCCACCACATGGTTTGCCCCAGGGCCCCCACCAACCTTAATCCGGCACTGTGCCTTTCCATATCTTAATGCTTAAACTTAACCCGTAGCTTGGGGAGGTCTGGCTTCTGAGGTAGTTTCTATTGCCTTTCTCAAATGCAACGAATACCTCGATTGAACTGACTGATTTCTATTCTTCGTGTACAAGACCGATATTACGTGCTATCTAGTTCTGCACGTGTTTTATGACGTGATGGCCCTACGGCTATAGATCCATACTCTACTCTTTATTGGAATGCCTGGCTTAATTAGATCGCTCTATATTGATTCCCGTATAGTGTCCAGACTCATTAGTTAATTGAATGAAGTTAACGATACAGTGGAACTGACAGAATATTCTGGCGTCATTATTGACCGATTCACAGTGTGAAAGGCATAGAGGGGTAATGTGCTCCACTGCTCCCCCCCCCCCTCCTCCAAGGAGGCTGTGAATGTTATTGCAAGGATTCCATGGGCTGAGCCAATGTCGCACCGGTTAAGCGTCTGGACTGGGTTTCATAGGTCCACGATTCGAATCCCATTTCCCACCTATCAATGATATAGCCATCGGCTTGGGACGTCCCTGACAGCGCCTTCGGTGGAGAAACTTGGACGTTAAATCTTCATTTATTGATTAATTGATTGAGTCCTCCGAACTGGTGGTAAATTCTTCTTTTTCCTTCTTTATTGATCATTCAGCCGTTCTTGGAAAATTGTGTACGAATACTACAACTGTGCAAAAGCGTTTACTTCTACGACTTTTACACCCTCCCGCTCCCCCAACCTACTCCTCCCTCGCCCCTTCCAGTTTTCATCCAGACTACGCCAAGGGGTCATTGCGTGCAGACTGACAGAGGACTAACAGAAGGATTATGTCGGAGTGGATTAATGCGGAGATCGGTTACGGATATCCGAAGGGAAGTCCGGAACTGATTGTCGTCCCATTGTGCGAGATATTTGCTGTGCCTCAGGGCTCTGATTGAATGTGAGTTACTGGATCAGTGGCGTGATGTGCAGGAGAAAAGTATAGATTGTAGTGGTGGTATGACTTATGATGTTCGGTTTATTTAACAGTTTTAAATTTATTTGGATATTTCGCACATGACAGAACGCACATGGTAGTTTTCTTTCTTTGTTGGTGATTTTGTGATTTTATTATTTTTCTTTAAACACTATCCTGTTCTCTATCGCATAGAAGGTCCAAAACAAAAATTCTGGTAATCCTGGTAACGGCGGTCCAAAATTATTACTGTATGAATATGTTTGAAATTTGTGCCTCCGTCATTTTTGTTCCAACTATTGTGTTAGGGTCTGGTTGGATTTGGGTTAGGTTAATCCCCAACCATAACTCATACAATAATCCTAACTTAATCTGCTAACTTGTTTATATTCAATCAAAATCTGATCTAATGAATAATTTGGGACCTGTCGTTACCAGGATAACCAAAATTCTTACTCTAAGACAAAGTGTGCTGTTTCGCTCATTATAGAGCACACAATTGATCGACCTACAGTTGATCACATCGTTAAGGCTCTGCCTTCTCCGCACCTAAAATGATGCCATTTTCGGGGGAAATGGGGCTACTGAGGCTGTTTCCCGTTGCATAGACGACTCTACGATACGAAACGCGTGCAGCTTTCAGGTGGTTTGTTCTCATGTTTTCTTGACTCACCAAGGAAATCAGTATCCAGAATAGGGTAGCCTATCATATAGAACCTACGGCGGATTGAATTTGGGAGTTGCAACAGGTTTACTATTTGGTCAGATTGATGAATTGAGTTATATTATCTTCAAAATGTGGAGCAGCAGTTTCAATCTGTAATAATTAATAACTGTAATCAATTGCATTTTAATATTTCTAACGTGAGATTTTTAAATGGTGTATAATTAAATAATATATAGATTTAAGAAACTGAATATGTACCAGCAGTTAATTAATTATCTGAGAGCAGACCACTAGAGTATCAACTTTCGTACTGTTTTGTTTAATTGCACCTTGCGTTTATATTTTCTGTATCCTAGCTCGCTCTGTCTGTATTTGTTTGTATTGGTTGTGTGTATGTATGGTGATCAGCTAGATAAGACATAGTGTTCTCTGATGGTCAAGTGTGTTTGTTTCTTGTGAAATAAAATCATAGTTCTCTCTCACTGTAAGCATCTTTTATGAGATAGTTGTGGGTTGCTTAATTCTGATAACTCGCTTGCTAGAAGACTGTTTTCTAAATTCCTGTATTCTGGTAATAAATTAATGTACAATAACCGCAATATAAGAATGATTGCTTGGTACTCCGAAAACGGATGTTTAAGTGAAATTTTATGTCTTGAAGCCTTTATGACTAAACCTAACGTCCTTGCACTAACGTCGTTGAAGATTTGTAAGATGATAATAACACGATGATAGTGGCCGGCTAGTGAATAGGTAACACAGGATGTGTACTTATAGAAAGATTACAATAGAATTACAGTATCTACACACGTTCAGAACACATAAAATTTGAACCCAGAGCTCTTGTTGGATTTTCTTTGGTTTTGTTGCATTTACTTTCAAGTTCCAGTTGTCCCAATGCTTAGGCTTCTCATTGTTGAAGCATGAATATTTTGACGCCTGAAATTTTCATGTTACTTCAGGTTTTGGAAATGTTCTTTAGTTTTATTATTGCTCATTGTCTTATATTTTGTCAATAACTATGTGGTTTACATCGGTCTCCTACCAAAAGAGGCCAAAAGAGGCATCGGCGATTGGACATTAGCCTGTTATTGATCAGTTCACTTCAACGTTCTAACATTATTTTCTTTTATTTGTCAATGGATCCTTATTTTCCTAACAATTTTCTTCCTCTCTTCCTCAAAAGGCTTTACAAGATAAGTTTAACGTATGCTTCTGTGTAACAAGGATATCGGCAGAGACCCATTGTTATATCTGTGTGTCTATCTTATATCAGTTTTCTCTCTCTCCCTCTCCTCTCTCCTCTCTCTCTCTCTCTCTCTCTCTCTCTCTCTCTCTCTCTCTCTCTCTCTCTCTCTCTCCTTTCTATAGGAACAGTTCGCATCGCTTGTGGCGCAGTCTCAATCCGCTGTAAGATTATATCTCTATGCAAAATGTACGACAGTGTACATATCTCTGTCATCTTGCGTGTTTGGCTGTTTCAGTTATATCAGAATACGACGTTCCTTCACAACCGCATGCAGAAGCTGATAGTAAACTGTAGAAATTGTAATTCGAATCGGCATGTTGGAATATTCTCGTATTCAGCGGTGTACAGTTTTGTACAGTTACTACAGTTTGCTATTCCACAATTCAGTATATTGCAATTTTGTTTATATTGCAATTCAGTGTATTTCACTGCATTTCAGTATCGTAGGCTATAATTCAGTATATGCAAGTCGGTACAGTACACTTCAGTATATAGGCCTATACAATTTGGTAAATTACAATTCTCTGTAGTAAATTGTGCAACTCAGTATAACATCTGTTTATACCTTTATAACTTTTTTTTGTCTCGAGTCGTGCTATTTTATACGTCATGGACTTCTTTAGATTATGACTAAAATGTATTTTGTGTTTGAACGAAACACTCCATTATTATAATAATCATTATTGTAATCATTGAGCTATACAGATATGTCTGCACAATACCGTATGGATTTATGATCCGTTTCATCATCTGACGTCGATATCAGGGACGTTTCAGACAGCATAAGCAATACTAACTAGTCCACTCTGTTATATATTGTATATGAGATTCTGCAAAATATTGAAAGAAATATTGAAAGCTGTAAGAATGCTTCTTATGCATATAATACTATTCTAACGTCTTTATATGATTGTATATTATAACCAGTCTATGGAACGACATAGCCGTGTCATTATTATGCAGATTATTCAGATTAGTACAATGTGTGCTTTAGACAGCCTCGCGCTGCCAGCCTTCAAATCTCTCTCTCGACTAGGTTTTTGTTGATTGGCTCGCCTCTTGTCGTTTGTTTGCTAGGTAAATATTCCAAACGGTCCTGTGCATAGCAAAGTCTTCTTACGAAGCCACGAGAACGTGTGTAACTGCATTACCTGTACAGTTCTTGTTTGCTGTTGTAGTGTACGTGTAGGTGTGTGTGGTTTGTATACACGTGTGTGAAAATAGTTGTGTGTATATGTACGCATGTGCACGCGAGATAGTTTGTGTGTCCGTGTGTGCATTGTAATGTGCGTGCGTGCTTGAGACGTCCCTGGTATGTCCAAGAGACGCCTTCGGTTGAGTTATCCTCAGTTGTATTGTATTGTATACTAGGTGACTTTCTGTTATCCTCAGTTGTATTGTATTGTATACTAGGTGACTTTCTGTGTACAGTCTTAGTAGTTTGTAAATAACTTGATGACTTTTACAGTTTTTGTATGCATCTCTTTTGAGTGTTGCGTGTGTCTGTTTGACGTACGAGTAGAAACTCCCTGTGAATATAATCCGACGGGGATTTGGTGTAGCGGTTAACGTGCTTGCTTCAGGATCGAGAGATGGTTCGAGGCATTGGAACGATTCCCAGCTAAGTCGACAAAATATCCCTGGCACCCTTGGAAACGGGTGCGTATCGGTTCCTGGAATATGGAAGTTTAATCGAGTAGGCCTGCGCTGGCTGCATTGCGCACCCGACAGCGCATTATGCACTGATCGAATGGCAAAGGTACAATTAATAATGGATCAGCAAATAATATAAAAATATAAAAACAGCAACTAATAAAGGAAGCTAGCTTGTGCGTCTGTCACACATGAATATATACGAAAATAGTTTAAAAAACAGTATTCTTTCTGCGAAAGAATACTGTTCTGCGAAAGAATACCTGCAACTTTCTACGAAAGTTGCAAAGGTACAATTAATAATGGATTAGCAAATAATATAAAAATATAAAAACAGCAACTAAGAAAGGAAACTAGCTTGTGCGTCTGTCACACATGAATATATACGAAAATAGTAAAAAAAACAGTATTCTTTCTACAAGGTCGTATTACAATGTATTGCTTAATCAGTTCTCAATATGTGCAAGTATATATATATATATATATATATATATATATTGGTTTATTGAAATCAATCTGACAATCGCAGATTGCTACACTTCACACATAAATTAAGTGTGAAGTAGTGTTTGTGTTATCTTAATCAAGAGCGTATGATATGTGTATGTACTCTATAACGTACTTTTGTACAATGACAATGTATAAAGAATGTACTCCTGTGTAATTGTTTTAAATATGTTTTATACAGATCTTGCATTTCAGTTTAAACTTTATAAACTAAACTTCTATATGGAATTCTTTATGTAAATAACACTAAATCTTTCATTTCTGGAATTATTGAATCAAGAATGAAGAATCTTACGTTGGCGGCACAGCTTTCCAGAGACTTGGCACGAAATAAATAGACTTCAAAGGATCGACTCAGGTCAATGAACATCAGGGAATTTTTTTTATTTTGATCTTTACTTTTAGGATTCGTTGCCATGGAGAGACGGTTCTACATAATTTATTTTAAAGTTTCAGAAAATTCATAGGATAGATTCAGTAATGTTGTAGAGTAATAGATATTGGAGAGAGGAGTGAGAAGAACAGAGATGGATAGATGGACACCATAGGAGAGAGAGACAGAGTGAGAGAGAAAGACAGAGTGAGAGAGAGACAGACAGAGATACAGAGACAGACAGAGACAGAGAGAGAGAGAGAGAGAGAGAAAGATGGACACACGGATAGTAGACTGGTTTCTGTTGGTGAATAGGTACAGTATAATAATATCACTAAGCACCATATGAAATCAGTGCTTCTGTCGTGTGGTAAATCTACGATTAATCAGTCCATCTGCTTCTGTTTATAGTCGCTGTGTCATATGAAAGATGATTAGAAACTTTCATGTGAAATCAGTTCTTCTGTGTCCTGTCTAATCATACAGTTTACAGTCGTCGTGTCATAGATGATTAGAAACGAATATATGAAATTAGTGCTTCCATCGTGTAGTAACTCTACACGAGTGTCATCTAATCCGAGTGCTGTCTCCCCACAAGAGACCTTTAGTTTATAGATACATTTTGAAGGCGTTGTGTCATAAGAACAAGGATTAGCAACCACTCTAGCCAAAATGAAATGAAATAAATGCTGTTAGTTAAAAAGATAAATTTCAATCGCATTAATCATGGACAAACACAAAAGTTGATAAACTTTTGTCGTTTCAAATTGATGTTCTCCTACTTTGAATCTATTTCTCCAGCAAGATTAATTTCCGGCACAAGAATCACACGAATTTAAGTGAAAGACTTCTCAGTTATAGACTCTATGTTGGCTGTAACGAATTCGACAATACTTTTAACAGCAAAGGAAATCAATTAATCGGAAACTTTTATATAACGCACACTTAACTGAGCCTCAGTAGCGCTTTGAACAGTGAAGGGTAGAGTAGCCTAGCTTACCACATGCCGCAACCGTTGTGGCAGGAGACCTCTGCAAGTTTGAAATATGAGCGACTAATTGGAGAAGTACGCGGAAGCCATGGGGCAGAACAGTCGGCTAACGCCTACGACATCTGCGTTAGTCGCCTGCCTATAATGACCATATACAACACACAGCCTTCGGTCTCCCTCGTTAATGAGCATATCCCGTTATACCAAAGCGGTCTAATCCATCTCTAATTTTAGTAAATTATTACAAGTAAATGGAAATTTTATTCGAAAGCATCGAACGGATTCCTGCAACTTGCATTGATTTTGCAGCATCGATTGAAGTTGGAAGTTTGATAAAAGATGAATCACTGATTTGGATTGCTGATTTCTTTCGGTATCTTGATTGCAATGCTATCTCAAGCACCATTTGAAATCAGTGTTCCCGAAAGTGACACTCTACAAAATCTCAACACCATCTTCGATACAGCTCTGTGCTTCATAATATCCACACACCGGAATTCCTTTACATGAGCACAGGACACTCACTGACGCACACACAAGCCCGCAAGCAAATACACGAGCATTTTAATACAGTATAAGCGAGCAATTCAAACAATGCATTCAGACAATACAATGCAAGATAACTATACATAGTATACAATGCATACAAACACACATAATTTGCACGCAAACAAATACAGAATCGAAGCAAATAAACAATCATATTAATACAATATTTACGGACGAGCAACTCAAATAATACAAGCAGGCTTAGAACATACAAACTATACAATGCATACATGTGCACATATTGGCACACAAATAAATACAAGAACGAAACCAATATGCAAATATATTCACATAATACAAGTGAGCAAGTACGAGAAAGTACAGCAAGTACGAGCTAATAGTACTAGTAATCCAAGGGGTAACCAGTTGAGACTGGAGCGTGACAACTATGTTGTAAGATTACACCATGACATTCTGTCAATGTTTGCCGTCTAGTTTGAAATAAAAGCAGTAAAAACAGGTGTGAAAATACAAAGAGGAAGAACTTATTAGCAACCAATTTGAAATAAAAGCAACAAAACTAGAGGTGCTGCGTAAACCTTTGTACTCTTTCAAACCGTTGCTCGTTACAAAAAGACTAAACTATAGCCAACATTCCTACCAGCCTCTTGTGTGAAGTAGCATCAAATCTACAATGGACTGGCTAATGGCCAAGTCTTGAATGAACCCAATATTGAATGGAATGTCCATTTGACAAATCCTCCTTGGATGAACTAGCACCAATATCTATCAGATTTCTGGCACCAGACGGTGCAAAGAGAATCTTCTAAATTATGATACTGCAGTGTGCTTAAGTATGTATTGTTAAAATGTGCGTGAACATGCGCCCTTTGTGTATATAGAATATAATTATGTGCTCACATATAAATGTAAATAAGCGTCTCTGCACAACAGTATTGTTACTATTATATGCCTAAAGCATTACCTGGATGTCAGCTTGATTTTTATACTAGTGAAAAGGCCTTTTGATAAAAGGCGTTATTTGTCACATTTCACAAATGTGATTTTTCTTTTCTTC